>VXAV01010573.1:80185-102921 GCA_013399715.1 Alectura lathami | reverse complement strand
GGAAGAAGCAAGAAAGAGCCCAGAACACCCAGGACAGTCTCACTGTGGGTATGAGAGATCAGACAATTGTCACCTTAAAATGATTTCTCCATATATGTTGCTTAGATTTAATCAAATATACTTTTTTAATTCATGTTAGTGCAGGAATAAAATGAACTTAGTACCAGTGCAAAGGAATAAAACATCTATTAACTGAAGAATTCATTTTAATACATATAATTGATAACTGTGAGCTAGAAAGAGAAAAAAGAGTGGGGATTTATAACATTCATTTGTTACACAAATGCACAAGTACCACTGAGATTAGTTGTCAGTTTGTGTGCAAGTACTGTGCTCTGTACAGCTAGAGAGAAACTGCCACTGTGCAGAGGATTCACAGAGGGAAAAAGTAGTGACTAAGATTTTAGCCAAACAAATGGGTATGACAAGGTCTTGCTCTAAAAAACTGCTTTCTTTTGTCTGCATGCGAAGTTGAAAAATCATTATATTCTATCCATATGGTTTTCTCATCCAGTTTTGGGCTTCATTATCCATCTGCAGGGTTAACACCAGCACTTGCACATGTTAGAATCTATTGTGGCTCCAGGAATCCTGGAAAATTCAATGTGCCTCCAATGTGGATTTGTACCAAGATTGAAAAAGGCCCTTCAACACCAGCTTTTAAAGCCTGTCATGATGTGTGAGTAGGAAATCAAGCATGCCCATACTGGTGAGGAGAAGCATTTGTCTCCAGACATCTGGTGTTCCAAATACTTCCAAATATCCTTAAATGTTTAAGTACCATTACACAGTGTTTGCTCAACTTACCAGGTTGTTTCCCGACAAGAAGTCCTCTGAGAAATGCAATTTATCTAGCTGGACACAGGGAAAGAGCAAAAGACTGAAGTAAAATGGTAGAAACAGAGAAAGATAACCTTGCAGAATGGCTGAAGCAAAGGTTGCTAGGGATCATAAAATCTGCTCTTTGTGAACATGGACACTTAGAACAAAGGCCTTCTTGTGCAAGTGGGTGACAGGATCCTTTTCTAAAGAAGGTACTGGGAATGGCTGCAGAGTTATTTTGGTGTTACACTGTGAATACACACCAGAGTGTGGTTAAAAACAATTCCATAATCTGAAATAAGGAAAGCTGGACAATAGATATTGTGCAAATGATCACCCTAATGTCTTGAATACCCAAATTATCATTTGGTGTCTTGTCACAATGATGCTTCTATGAATATCTTCTTGCCATTGCTTCTATCTGTCTTGGTAACTTCTGTGTTGGATATGATCTCAGTGAAGCCTTTGTTCTAGGTGCTGGATATCCCCAGATTGTATCTTTCCAGGTTAGCTGATAGAAAGGAATATTTTAGATCCAAGAGTGAACATTGAGAAAGCAGGAAGGGCAGAATCAATCAATTCCACCAGTCTGAGGAATGGGAATTACTAGAGATGCTGAGAAGGTGACAGGGAGAACAGCAACCTGTAAAATGGAAAGGGAAGAAAAATGAAAGAAGACCGTGTCCAGTTCTGGGCTCCCCAGTTCAAGAGAGGCAGGGAACTTCTGGAGAGAGTCCAGTGGAGGGCTACAAAGATGACTGGGGCCTGGAGCATCTCTCTCATGAGGAAAGGCTGAGAAGCCTGTAGCCTCCAGCTAAGGGAAGCATCACAATTGCAAGCTCTTATCCTGCTGGGTGACTTTAACCACTGTGATGTTTGCTGGAAAAGTAGCACGGAGATCTGTAGGCAGTCCAGGAGGCTCCTGGAATGCATTGAGGACAACTTATTGAGCCAAGTTACAGATAGCCCCACCAGAGGGGATGCATCACTAGACCTGTTGCTCACCAACACAAGCAAAATAATTGGTGGCATCAGGACTGGAGTCTGCCTGGGTTCTAGTGATCATGCCATGGTGGAGTTAACAGCCCAGAGGGACATGGAGCAGACAGGGGTAAAATTAGGACCCTAAATTTTACGAAAGCCAACTTCAGGGAGTTAGTTAATAAAATCCCCTGGGAAACTTCCTTCAAGGAGAAAGGAGCGGAGCAGAGTGGACCAGGAAGCTTTCCTTAGTGCCCAAGAGCTCTCCATCCCCAGGTTTAGGAAATAAGGAAAGGAAGGCAGGAGACTGGCATGGCTGCACCATGACCTGCTGGTCAAACTGGAGAGCAAGAAGAAAATGCACAGGCAGTGGAAGCAGGGACAGGTATCCTGGGAGGAGTACAGGGATGCTGCCAGGCTGTGTATGGAAGGGGTCAGGAAGGCCAAGGCCCAGCTGGGACTGGACTTGGTGAGGGGTGCAAAGAAAAACAACAAAGGCTTCTACAGGTATGAACCGGAAAAGGAAAGGTCAAGAGGGTGTCACCTCCCTGGCGGGCAGTACAGGCAAGCTGGTAACAACAGACAAGAAGAAGGCTGAGGTGTTCAACAATTTTTTTTGCCTCGGTCTTCAACAACAACTGCTTTTCATGCATCCCTCGAGTGGATGGATCAGAAGGTGGGGACTGGGGGAGCAATGTCCCTCCCACTGTAAGTGAGGATCAGGTTCGCAACCACCTGAAGGACCTGAACATCCATAAGTCTGTGGGTCCTGATGAGATGGATCCCAGAGTCCTGAAGGAATTGGCTGATGCAGTTGCCCAGCCACTCTCTGTGATATTTGAGAAGTCATGGCAGTCTGGTGAAGTCCCTGGTGACTGGAAGAAGGGCGATGTCACACTCATTTTCAAGAAGGGCAGAAAGGATGAGCCAGGGAACTACCGACCTGTCAGCCTCACCTCTTTGCTGGGAAAGGTCATGGAAGGCACACAGAAGATGGGGAGGTGATGTGAGACAACCAGCATGGCTTCACCAAGGGCAACTCCTGCCTGACCAACCTAGTGGCCTTCTACAATGGTGTAACTGCATCGGTGGACAAGGGAAGAGCCACTGATGTCATCTATCTGGACTTCAGGAAAGCTTTTGACATGGTCCCCCATAACATCCTTCTCTCTAAACTGGAAAGACGTGGATTTGATGGGTGGGCTGTACGATGGATGAGGAACTGGTTGATAGATCACATCCAGAGAGTGGTGGTCAATGGCTCAATGTACAGATGGACGTCAGTGACAAGTGGTGTCCCTGAAGGGTCCGTTCTGGGACCGATACTCTTCAATATCTTCATCAATGACATCGACAGTAGGATTGAGTGCACCCTCAGCAAGTTTGCAGATGACATCAAGCTGTGTGGTGCGGTCGACACACCTGAGGGATGGGATTGCCATCCAGAGAGATGTAGACAGGCTGGAGCAGTGGGCTCTGGCTAATCTCATGAGCTTCAACAAAGTGAAATGCAAGGTCTTGCACATGGGTCGCAGCAACCCCCGCTATCAATACAAGCTGGGGTACAAAAGGATTGAGCAGAGCCCTGCCGAAAAGTATTTGGGGGTACTGGTGGATGACAAGCTGGTCATGAGCCAGCAGTGTGCCCTCGCAGCCCAGAAGGCCAACTGCATCCTGGGCTGCATCCAGAGAAGTGTAGCCAGCAGGGCAAGGGAGGTGATCCTGCCCCTCTGCTCTGCGCTGGTGAGACCCCACCTGGAGTGCTGCGTCCAGATGGGGAGTGCTCAGCACAGGAGGGACATGGACCTGTTGGAGCACGTCCAGAGGAGGGCCACAAAAAATAATCCAAGGGATGGAACAGCTCCCCTGTGAGGACAGGCTGAGAGAGTTGGGGCTGTTCAGCCTGGAGAAGGGAAGGCTCCAGGGGAACCTGGTAGCAGCCTTTCAGTATCTGAAGGGGGGCTACAAGAAAGAAGGGGACAGACTCTTCATCAGGGTCTGTTGTGACAGGACTAGAGGAAATGGTTTCAAATTGAGAAAGGGGAGGTTTATATTAGATATAAGGAAAAAGTTTTTTACACTAAGGGTGGTGAAAGCACTGGCACAGGTTGCCCAGAGAGGTGGTGGATGCCCCGTCCCTGGAGACCTTCAAGGTCAGGCTGGACAGGGCTCTGAGCAACCTGATCCAGCTGTAGGTGTCCCTGTTCACTGCAGGAGAGTTGGACTGGATGGCCTTTAAAGGTCCCATCCAACTTGGATAATTCCATGATTCTATGTCCTCTATTCAGCCTGGAGAAGAGAAGACTGAAAGGAGATCTGCTAAATGCTTATGGATATCTGAAGGGTGGGTGCCAAGAGGATGGGGCCAGGCTCTTCTCGGTGGTGCCCAGTAACAGGACAAGGGGCAATGGGCACATAGTGGAACACAGGAGGTTCCTCTTGAAGTTGAGGAACTTCTTTACTCTGAGGGTGACAGAGAACTGGAACAAGCTGCCCGGAGAGGCTGTGGATTCTCCTTCTCTGGAGATATTCAAAACCCACCTGGTCACTTTTCTGTATAACCTACTGTAAGAGACCTGATTTAGCAGGGGTTGGACTAGATGATCTGCAGAGGCCCCTTTCAGCCCCTATGCTTCTGTGACTGTGAGATTCTATGAAGACTGAAAGCATTCCAAAATTGTATGGCAGAGACAGTTAGCAGTTGACCACAGCCTTATTCACCGCTTTGTCTTCACCCCCTTCACATATGTCAGGCCTAGCCTTGGGTTAAGGGTTAGATGAGACTGGTGTCTTGCATTGTCATTTGACTGAAGGGTAATCTAACCACTGAGACATGGAGGGAGAGAACAAAATCAAAAAACAAATCCGTACCTTATAAATAAAGTAAGCTGATGCTCTGAGTGTTCTTTTTTTTGACTCCTTCATCATGGCCATGTGTGTTCTACCACTGGAAAACTTTTGGACTACTCCGGATCCATAGCTCACTACTTGACATATTCAGACACACCTCACTGGGATCCTTCCAATTTTGTTTTCCTGTGATGCTTCATAAAATTTAATGCTGAAACTGTTAGGCATCTCACTGATGTAAAAATATACCTAAGACTGTATCTGGGACCAGGGAGAAGAAATGCAGATTGATACATTCTTCTCGGTTGTGTCAGACACTTCTACTGAATGAATATGGAAAAGTGAACAGACCTCCATTTCTGCTTTGAGCATTGAGATGTGAATTGCATCAAGAATTTCTTCATTTGATGCAATCTCCTTAACAGAGATCCCCACTGTACCAAAAAGTGCAGAAATTGGCCTTTTCAGAGGTTTTATGATTTCTCAAATGTATTGCTCAAGTGAACTTGGCATTAGTGATTTGTTTACAAAAGTGGAATCTCTAATGTGTTTCCGTAGGTGTATTAGTTAATTGATAAATTGAGATCGTTCCTTTGGAGCTATTCTGCTATTTTGTTCACATAAGTACTATTCTGGAAAAGCATATAATACCCTCCTGAAGGGCTGTTACTTTTTTTTTCCAAAATTTTAGTAGGAGGAAGTCACTCTTTTTTCAGCTGCAAGGACTGATGTAGTATTTACCTTTTGGCTGGAAAATAGTACGTGATGGCTAATGAAACTGCAGAAAGACCCCGCATCTGTATCTTCCACTTGAAGGAATAAGAGGCAGATATTAGAAGAATCTTTATTCTTATCACTGACAAGATAGGGAAATGTTTGCAAGAGAGCAGCTTTCTACAGTGAGCAGGGAACTGTACAGTTTACTTCACAAAGATTTGTAAAATAGTGTTGTTTAGTTTTGTTCTTCTCTCAAGTGAATAAAGAGCAGAGGTAGGACTACTTTTTGTACTTGTGAAGTGCAGCAGGATCTTTCCTGGCTGCTCTCTTGTTGTACTGATACGAGGAAGATCTTCACTACTGGAGAAGGTGAGAGAGCCTAGATCCCTGTGTGCCAGGATCCTCTCTGCCTTTCCCATTTCTGGCAATAGGACAGAGAGACCAGGCTTTCTGTCAGGCTGAATACGGTGATTTTGGATTACATAGTTTGTAACCTCTGTTGCTCATGACAACTTCAATAACTTTCTGTTGAGTTGTACCAAACTGTATATTGAAACAGGCATCTCCTGGCTGAAGTGGACTCAAAAAAATGAAGAAATTGGGAGTTGCCTTATATTGTGTGTCTCTGCAAAACAGTCCTTGAGTTATGCTGGCATCTAGTTTCATTCCTGCTTCTCAGATGAGGAGATGGAAGAAGGGAGATACAGCACGTTAGCACGTTATGTCTGAGAAGCTCATAATGTGCAGATTGTAAGTCTCGGAGGAGAACTCAGAAGGGGCATAGAAGACCTGCCTGGGCTGAGATCTTGAAAAGCTCAATTCACACAGTCTACTTTTCACTTTTTGCTACTGTAAATTAGATGACTTTACTAGATCAGCATAGGCTAACATGCAGCTTGCAGTGTAAGACCCATAGGGCAAGGAGCCTACATGAAATATAGATGTGTGAGACAGGCATCTCAGCTCACCAAAGATGGGTGTGTGTCTTGCCTGGAGCCTCGTGCAGTTTTGGACTCTATTTGCTTGGCTGTGATTCAGGCTCTGCAGGGAACATCACTCTGACAAAGTGGTAGACAGAGGAAACTGAAGGTCACAGTGGGCTTCCATATGCTACAATGGGAAATCAAATAGCCAGCAAACACAGAAACATCTCTGAGCCCAAACCTGAATTTAGCCATCCCTGCTGAGAGCCGGATTTGACTCTGGTGATGGTAGCTGCTCTCTCAGCCAATTTAGTTAATTTTACACTAGTAAATATAAATAATTTGCTGGATGAAGGTAAATAGTTTGGAGATGCAGTGCCATATTTACGTGGGAAAACAGAGGCCTAGTTTGCATTTTCTCTAAGAGAATCTCACCTTCTGGTGTGTATTTTGGCTGTAACAGAAGACGAAGTTTGTGTCACATCAGCCAGTAATCTGCAGGCATCTCTGTAACATGTAAGGGATTTGGTCAGGAACACTTGGACAAGATCTGATTCCTGTGGATATGATTCACATTAAAAAAGTACTTTGTTAAATGAAGACTTCAGATAAATTCCAGTCCAAACCTTCTGGCCAAATTAGTCATTAAGTATCTTGGCTTCTGGACAGAGGAAAGAGTCCCATAGTGTTTGCTACAAGGCTTTTTTTCTTAATGGCAAATTCACTTTTATTGTGAGTCATAACAGGAAATAAAATGGGAGAGGATTTATTGTGTACCACCCATAAACTGGTACATGTACTGTAGCCTTGACGAAAAAGGTCTTTCCCCAGCGATATCAGTAATACATTCTTAATTTTGATTCTGAAGCAATGCTGCAAAAGCGAGTGACCCATTCCTACTCCAGTGTGATTAGCTGTAGATGTTTGGATGATGGCATAAAAATCAAGCTTTGATTTAAAAACTCTGAGGTATCTGTTCTATCTGTTCAGTCTAAATATGGTACAGCCACAAATAGTAGTACCAAAACAGCCAGCTTCTGTGCTTTCTGTCATGTAAGGCAGGGCAAAATGAGTTAGCATTCTTACTCTTTTCAAAGTGTACCATTCTAACTGGGAGACTATTTTGAGAATAATTATTGGATGTTTAAGAGAGAAACATCTTTTTAAGGCCATTTTTCTGGCCTATATACTGAAGTTTTTACCTGTAGAATTTCCTCAGGGCATAGCTGTTTAAAGTAACCCTCTCACTGTTGCCTCTGACACCTATGATTTAGAAGGGGAGCTTCTGTAACATCCTCTGAGATCTAAGCACACAAATATATTCAGCCTTCTTGAGAGACAAGCATGGGTTGCTATTATGCATTATGGAATGAGTTTTGTGAGAAATAAATCCTGCTGGTTTGACTTAATTACCTTGCATGAAGCAATGGCATGTGGAAATTTCCATAATCCTTTGTTTGATTAAGAATGCCCAAGATGTTCCTATAAATCTGTCCCTGCAAGTCATCCTTAGAAATGCTCTTCAATATAGCTTTTGTAGCAAATAACTTTGCATGTCAATATTTAGGTTTTTTTTTTTTTCTTCTTTTTTTTTTTTTTTCTTTGAACAAGTAACAAATTGAGCACTACTTCTGCAAGTTGATTTTGTGAGTTTCTGTTTTCCGTGGGATATCTTGGTTGATATCAGTGAGCTATTGAAGGGTCTTAGGAGATGGTGCTCCTGTGGCTGAAATCAGGAAGATTAAGGATTTACTTTCTGTCTATTTGGATGCAAGACCGGTTTGGATATGCGCTCTGCAACAATGTCCTTGCAAAATTCACTTTCATTTACCAGTTAAACCATGTACTTGTGTGGTCTTAGAATCACAGAGCTAACGTTGATGGGGACCTCCTGAAGTTGTCTAGTCCAATTCCCTTCTCAAGCAGGGTCACCTAGAACAGGTTGGTCAGGACTCTGGCTTGTGAGATTTTTATATATCCACAGAGAGAGACTCTACTGGNTTATGATTAAATGGATATTGCTGTGTTTCTGTTTGTGGCCATTTCTTCTTGTCCTGCCACTGGGCAGGCACCACTGAGTAGCCCTCATCCTCATTCCCTTTCACAAGGTATTTATGCATATTACTGAGGCAGTCCCTGGGCCCTGGAGCCTTCTATGCTCCGATCTGCTCCATTCCAACTCTCTCAGTCTGTCCTCGTAGAAGAGGTGCTAGAGTTGCTTAATCATCCTCATGGCCATTTGCTGGCTCCCTCCAGTAGCTGTGTATCCCTCTTGGACTGGAGAGGCCAAAACCTGACACAGCACTCCAGATAAGGAGCTGAAGGCTGAGTAAGGGGGAGGGCTGAGTAGAGGGGAAGGATCAGCTTCTTCAGTCTGCTGACAGTGCTCGTGTTAATGCAGCCCAGAAGGCTGTTGACCTTCTTTGCTGCAAGCATGCACTATTCATTACAGCCAGAAAGATTACAGTTTGCCAGTGTTTTACCTCCGTTAAGAAGTCAGGATCAAAAGCCTGTCCTGAAGCTTTAAGACACTTCAAGCTTCATCCTGTGATCTTTCCTAGGGATATTGGAAACAGTGTTGACTTCAAGCTCCTCACTGATTAGTGATTGCTTTGGCATTCTCTGTCTTATTTTTATGTCAAATTAGACGTTATTAGATGGGATGTGAAAGAAGACAAAAAGATACAAGCTTATCATAAGAATAGTGTTTCCTTTCCCTGAGTTACCTTGGAAGCTTCAGAAAAAGACAGTACAGAAGTTCTGCTCAATCTTCCAACTTCCTTCTGTAATTGCAGCATCCCAGCTGGCATGAAAACGAGTTCTGTGGAGCCTCCACTGCTCAGCAGCTTAACACAGAAACTGCTATTCAGGGGATGTTAACAGGAAAGCACAAAGTTTAGGAGGACAAAGGAAACAAAAAAGGGTTTTCCACATCAGAAATAATGTAAGAGACTGGAATTAAAATTTATTGTAAAATTTTGTTTCTCATTAATACATTTCCTTCCAATTAGTTAACAGTGGTACCACAATGCAGTATTCTACCCTTTTAAAAGGTACCTTTGAAATCTGGTGTGAATTAAGAGAGACTGTGAGGATCCTAGAACTATATTCTTGTTCTTGTATGTGTCCTGTGTGCTGAGTAGTTGTAAAACCAAATGCTTAACATATTCAAAATCTTGGTCTTGTCTACGAGATAAAAGAAAAATAAGTCTATGCAATTTTATTCCTTACATGATGAGCTGAGCTGACATTATAACTTAATGATAGCCTGGAAGAGAGCTTAGAGGGAAAAAAAATCATCTCTTTCTGCTGCTGAATTCTAGTCCGTAAGTAACTCTAAGTGGAGAGAAACTGAAAAGAGATAAACTTGATAGATTACAGAACCTAAAGGAATTTAATAATCAGCAGAAATGTTTGTTGAGAGAAATCCAGAAATTAATTGGTTGTCAGTGATTTATACACAGGAAAGCTCCTTAGTGATGTCCCTGCTGTAGAGATGTATGACCCAGCCAGGCTGCATTGGCTTTCCACTTTCTATCAAATTCTGGCAAATCTTTCTTGTAATTGCAGTTGGCCTTTCTTGCATCTCAGGAAAGAAATCATCAGTTGGGCTGAGCAGATTTGGCCTCCAAATGCTGGGGAGGCAAAATGCCAGTAAAAGCAGGCTGACAAGGGAGCAGAAATATTTCAGCTGGTGGTTTGTTCTTGTTTTTTCTTTTTTTTTTTTTTTTTTTTTTTCCCCTTTTTTTTTTTTTTTTTTTCTTTTTTTTTTTTTTTTTTTTTTTTTTTCTTTTTCCCCATTTATTTGTTTGTTTGTTTGTTTATCAAATGGGCTGTATGTCTGAGTGTCTTCTCCTTTTTCTCCACAGGTTTCCCAACAGGATGGAAGTATATGCAAGCTTGTTGTTAGCTAGCTGAAGGGAGGCAGTCATGTTTTCTCTTGTTATTTTCCACCTGGCTAAAAAAAAACATCTATAGTTACTCAATCTTGTCAGGCTTAAAATGGTCCTCTTCCTCATGTTCCTCTATAAGAGATGTAAAGGGGACATTTCTCTGTTACATTTTGAGGGATTGGAAGGTTGCTTTCTGTTCAGGACTGCTTTGAGTTTAGGGCTCTGGGAAAAGATGTGTCTTGGAAAAAGAAATGTGGGTGGAATAAAAGAGAGAGAAAAATCCACAGCATCTGCTCAAAACATCACCAATTCCTTGGTGGTTTTTAGAGGCAGTGGTTAATCTGACAACTGTCATCTCTGGGGCAGTTCAGGAGGAATCAGCCTGGCATACTGCAGATGTCTCTACCTGTAATATTCCACCATCTCCGTCCCAAGAAATGACAGGGAAAGCAAGGGCAAGCACAGTCCTCCAGCTCTGAGAGGTGGTTATATCTATGTTGTATCTTTCCTATGATAAGAGTTGTTGACACATTAAAGAGTAGCTTGTAAGGGGGGGATAAAGGGTTGTGAAAACCTTTTCCTCACACTTAACCTCTAAGAATGCCAATGAACAATTATTTGAAAGGATTTTGCCAGTTTATCTTCCCAGCCCAAGGCTTCCTGAGTGTGGTGAAGCAGGGAGAGCTGGCATCATGGTGGTTTTCCAGCATTTTTACTGGGCTATCTTTCTCTTACGCATTTTCTAGGGGCTACCAAGGACATGGGGAAGATGCTCGGTGGGGATGAGGAGAAAGATCCTGATGCTGCCAAGAAAGAAGAGGAACGACAGGAAGCCCTCAGACAACAGGAGGAGGAGAGGAAAGCCAAATATGCCAAGATGGAGGCTGAACGAGAAGTTATGAGACAAGGGATTCGAGATAAGGTAGGGATATGACTTTCAGCATGCACTGGGTGACTTATAATACTAATAGCGGAAAACTATTTTCACCTGATTTCTGACCAGTTCCCTGAGCACCCCGGTAAATCCAGGTAATTACTTTGCCACACTGAACTTTCTGATCTTGTGCACTGTCACTGTTTAAAGACTCCTCCCACACTGAGAAGCACTGCACTGTTGAAATAGGGAGTGACGATGTTGGGTGAAAGCTGTTTGTTTGTCTCATCTTCTGTTAAATGCTCACATTCTTTTGAATGTTACAGACTTCTCTGTCCCTATACGTGTGCTCTCTGAGCTTGCATTTGTTGTTTATGAGAAGTATAATCATTCACTGTGCCTCTGAGAGATAGAGTCTAAACGTTTTCTTTTTCACTGTATTGCTTTGGAGGCTTTATTCATGTTGGTGGATGAACTGGGAGCAATCTACTCTACTTTTTATATTTAGGCTTTCACTACTCACAGGGGAATCAACTGAGAAAAGAGAGTTTCAGTTATGTGAGGAACTTAATCATTGGGAATCAGTCTCTTCTACTGAAGTTAACAGTTGATTCTTGCAATGTTACAATTTAGTATGAAAAGAAAACAAATGATTGTGAAGATTCAGGATGAGACTGAAAATAAATGTATGAAACAAATATTTACTAGAGAAATTAGCTTAATCTAGATAGCTGGACCAATTGTTATCATGTATTACATTTTAGGGATTTATGTGTACAATGAGAAGGCAGTTATGCTGCCTCACCCTTCAAAACAGGTAAAAATGGTCTTTCTGCAAAAATTTGGTTTTATAGGAAGAGGTCCTGGAGCTCAGATAGTTTGGAAACAAATGTGGCTAATAGTTGATGAAGGAATTCCTGATGGCCACACAGTGTGGCCAGTGTAAGGCCAAGCTATGATGGCTCAGGCCCCATGGCATGTTCAGTAACAATTTTTGAGACCAACACCTGTAGACCAAATGAGGATGTTCTGCTCAGTATAAGAGATATTCCCTGTGCTGTGCTTACTTCTGTGCAGCTTCCAGTGACCCAGGAACATAGGTGGGAGAAAGCTTCAAGTCTGGCCACAGAGCTGAGTGACTGTGTATAAACAATGCAATGTCAACACTGGGTTGAATCATTGTTGCTTAGAACAGAAGCATGGTTAAGGACAGGTTGTTCTTGTGTACATCGTGGAAAGAGGCATCAAGAATTGTTCTGCAAATAATTTTGGACCTAAGCTTCTAAGAAGAGATAGAATTAAAGGGAATTGTCTGGTGCTGACTCTACCAGAAAATATTTATACGATCATTAAAAAGAGGGTATGAAGTATAAGGCAGACAGATTCAGAACTTTAACCTTGTCAAAATGTGTTGGTTTTGTGGTGTATTTAGTGAATATGTATGCTTATAGCATAATATTTTAATGTAAATATATTAATACGTGCAGTGTGTTCTTAATGTGCACTGTGTAAATGTTCCTGAGCAATGACACAGGTCTGAGTTGGTTATTAATGAAAGAAAACAGAAGTGCAATGAATTTCTGAGTTGCAGATGGCTAGTCTAATGCCTTTTTAATAATAGTCACTGTCTGTTCTGCTATGCCACTGAACTGTTCCCTGAGATAGATGGGGGTTGTGTTTTTCTTGGTATTAGGTAAATTGTAGTGAAAGCATTTAATACACGAGTTGTCTTCTCTTACAAATCAGAGGTGACCTATACTATAATTCACATGGAAAATAAGTTGAAGACAGCCTGAGCTTGTTTGAAACATCCAGCCAACAGGGATTGCCTTGGGATGTTGTCGGCTCCTTAGGCTTTGCTGAGTCAGACTGAGGACTGGGTGGCAAAGTCCGTTGGAAATTGACTCCTGATCAGTATATAGGGACACCTGGAGGAATGTTATTTTACCTCACTCAGAGCTCTGGACTGAAGCTTTTATAGCGGTGTGGTGGGTTGCGTTTGACATTTGCAACAGGAGGTCATGCTTTGAGCGGTACACCTGTCTTGTGAAAACACAGAAGCTTCATTCTCTGTGGTATTCTTTCTCTTGTGGATAATCCCAGGTAGCATAGTGTTTGAAAGGGAAAGCTGTTTTCTGCAGAAACAGAAAAGACAGATAAGGCTGTAGAAAGGAGCAGTTTTGGTTTGCAAATTTTTATTTTTATTTTTTCAGCTTGAGAGATCTGTGAAAGATAGAGATTGCTTTGTCATGACAAAGAGATGGATTTGATGGTATGCAAGCCTTTGTCTCCAAGTATTGTAAACAGGTCGCTAGAATTGTGAAAAGAATTTTGAAAGACTAGAGAAAAGAATCATGCAATCATAGAATAATTAAGGTTGGAAAAGACCTCTAAGATCATCTGGTCCAACCATCAAACTAACACCACTATACCCACTAAACCATGTCCCTTAGTGCTGTATCTACACATTTCTTAAACACCTCCAGGGAAGGAAACTCCATCACTTCCCTGAGCAGCCTGTTCCAATGCCTGACCACTCTCTCAGAGCATAAGTTTTTCCTGACATCTAACCTGGACCTCCCATGGAGCAGCTTGAGGCCATTACCTCTCATCCTGTCACTGTTACCTGGGAAAAGAGGTCGACCCCCACGACACTACAGCCTTCTTTCAGGCAGTTGTAGAGAGCAGTAAGGTCTCCCCTGAGCCTTCTCTTCTCCAGACTGATCAACTCCAGCTCCTGCAGCTGCTCCCCATTAGGCTTGTGTTCCAGGCCCTTCACCAACTCTGCTGCCGTTCTTTGGGCACGCTCCAGGGCTTCACTGTCCTTCTTGCAGTGAGGGGCCCAAAACTGAACACAGCACTTGAGGTGCAGCCTCACCAGTGCTGCGTACAGGGGGACGATCACCTCCCTGTTCCTGCTGGCCACACTATTCCTAATCCAAGCCAGGATGCCATTGGCCTTCTTGGCCACCTGGGCACACTGCTGGCTCATGTTCAGCCAGCTGTCAACTAGCACCCCCAGGTCCTTTTCCTCCACACAGCTTTCCAGCCATTCTGCCCCAAGCTTGTAGCATTGCATGGGGTTGTTGTGACCAAAGTGCAGGACCCAGCAGTTGGTCTTGTTGAACCTCATGCAGTTAGCCTCAGCCCATCCATCCAGGATGTCCAGATCCCTCTGCAGAGCCTTCCTTCCCTTGGGCAGATCAACACTTCCTCCCTACTTGGTGTCATCTGCAAATTTACTGAGGATGCACTCAATACCTTCATCCAGGTCATCAATGAAGATGTTAAACAGGAATAACCCCAGTACTGCCCCCTGGGGAACACCTCTTGTAACAGATCACCACCTGAATTTGACTCCACTCACCACCACTCTCTGGGCCCAACCATCCAGCCATTTTTTTTTCCCATCACAGATTACACCTGGCCAAGCCATGGGCTGCCAGCTTCTCCAGGAGAACGCTGTGGGAGACAGGGTCAAAGGATTTACTGAAGTCTAGGCAGACTACATCCACAGCCTCTCCCTCATCCACCAGGTGGGTCACCTGGTCATAGAAGGAGATGAGGTTGGTCAGTTAGGACCTGCCTTTCATGAGCCCATGCTGGCTAGGCTTGATCCCCGGTTGTCCCTCACATGACGTCTGGTTGCACTCCAGACGATCTGCTCCATAACCTTCTCTGATGCCAAGGTCAGGCTGACAGGCCTGTAGTTCCCCCGATCATCCTTCCAACCCTTCTTGTAGATGGGTGTCACAATGGCAAGCCTCCAGTCCTCTGGGATCTCCCTGGCTGACCAGGACTGATGATAAATGATGGTGAGCAGCCTAGTGAGCACTTCTGCCAGCTCCCTCAGCACCCTTGGTTGCATCCCATCTGGCCCCATAGACTTGTGACTGTCTAAGTGGAGTAGTAGGCCCCTGATTGTTTCCGCCTGAATTGTGGGGGGTTATTTTGCTCTCCATCCCTGGCTTCCAGGTCAGGTGGCTGAGTATCCTGAGGATGATCAGTCTGACTATTAAAGACAGAAGTAAAGAAGGCATTGAGTACCTCCAGTTTTTCCTCATCCTCAGTGACAATGTTCCCTGCCACATCCAATAAAGGATGGAGATTCTTCCTGGCCCTTCTTTTGCTGTTGTTATATTTGTAAAAACATTTTTTGTTGTCTTTAACAACAGTGGCCAGGTGAAGTTCTTGGTGGGCTTTTGCCTTACTAATGGCATATCTTCCTGCATATCCTAGCAACATCCCTGTACTCTTTCTGAGTTGCTGCCCCTTCCTCCAATGAAGATAAAACTCTCTCTTTTTTTCTTTTTCTTTTTTTTTTCCTGGAGTCTTAACGAAAGTTCCCTGTTCAGCCAGGCCGGTCTTCTTCCCTGTCAGCTCATCTTGCAGCATATTGGGGCAGCCTGTTCCTGCGCCTTTAAGATTTCCTTCTTGAGGAATGTCCAGCCTTCCTGGACCTCTTTGCCTTCCAGGACCAGCTCCCTAGAGACTCTTCCAGCCAGTGTCTTTAACAGTTCAAAATCTGCCCTCTAGAAGTCCAAGGCAGTAGTTCTACTGACTCCCCTCCTGACTTCCCCAAGAACAGTGAACTCTGTCATTTCATGGTCGCTATGCCCCAGACAACTTCTGACCACCATGTCTCCCACCAGTCCTTCTCTGTTGGTAACAGTAGGTCTAGTGGGGCACCTTCTCTGGTAGGCTCCCTTAACAGCTGCATCAGGAAGTTATCTTCCACACACTCCAGTAACCTCCAAGACTGCCTCCTCTGTGCTGTATTGTACTTCCAACAGATGTTGGGCAAGTTGAAGTCCCCCATGACAACAAGAGCTGACATTTGTGTGACTTCCGCCAGCTGCTTGTAGAACGCTTCTTCCATCTCTTCATCCTGGTTGGGCAGTCTGTAACAGACCTCTACCAGGATGTCTGACTTGTTTGACTACCCCCTGGTCCTTACCCACAAGGACTTATCATCTGCAGCACTGACCTCTGCAGCATCAAAACACTCCCTAACATAGAGAGCCATGCCCCCACCCCTCCTTCCTTCCTATCCCTTCTGAAAAGCTTACAGCCATCCATTGCAGCATTCCAGTCATGAGAGCAGTCCCAACATGTTTCAGTGATGGCAACCAAGGCAAAGGATTGGTTTATTTCCTCCCTTTCATTTAGAAATGATCTTTATCTCTTCACCTAACCCACTGAAGACAGAAATACAGAGGAGTAGAAAACTAAACACAGCTTCTGTCTGGTAGACAACAGAATATGTTTTTAGCAGGTATTAGTTAAATCTGGTAAGTTTTAAATATTAGACATCTCTCTGATGATTTGCTCCTTTCTTATGTGAAGGAGTGAGAAATGAGCAAGTGAACTGTGTAAGTAGGAACAAGTTATTTATTCAGAAGAAAAGTTGGAAAATATGGGTCCTGGGTCACAAACCCACAGCCACAAAAATACTTTCTTAGCGTGGCAGCAGCATGTCCCAGGCAGGGGTCAGGGAGTAATGGCTTTGTGAATCAGTTAATATTGCTGTATGTGAGGTTCATAGGAAAAACTGTTTTTTTTTCATGTCATTTTGGACTTTTCACCTTGGTATTTCAGCAACGTGATGAATACCATCTCTCTTTTATGACTTCAGGAAAATGTGGGAGCTGTGGTAGAGCTTGAAAGGCATGATGCAGTAGATATGCTTCAACTAACTTCAGGTTTTTAATCCAGCCTGTTAAAATGACACTATGTATGAACGCAGCTCAACATGGTATCCAGGCACAAGAATGACTTAGGGTAAGGGAAGTAGAGATTACGCAGCAACCAAATATTTTTTCATAAAAAAATGCAAAACATATTAATCTGGAAATAATTTCAAAGAATAAAATTTGGAGATGATATTTTGAAATTTTTTGGCACCAGTGTCTACCCAATATTAAAGTTCAGCATCTGGTATGAAAATGGATTGAAAGAACATAACTGGGGTATAATCCAGCTTTCTCCTGCCCCAGTGCCTGTGTATGGGGCTTGCTTTCTGATCTGATCCAGGTCTGATCCAGGCTTCATCTCAACACTACTGTTTCACACATTTCCTGGGCCCTTCCAGAGCTGCCTCTGGGAAGAGGTGCCACACCTAAGCACCACAGGCAAGACTCTGAGGGGCCTTTGATGCGCCTGAGCCAGCTGGTCAGGTTCTGATGCCAGTGCCTAGATGGTGGGGCTGTGGATGTCTAATACCCCACTTAGCTTAATCAGAGCCTCACACCAATACTATCGGCTTACCATGCAAGAGCAGCCATCTCATTTCCAGAGCTCTTGGGCTGAATACTCCCTTCCATAAACGGGTAGCATCGTTTGTGTTGTATACCTGCATACCTTGGACGTGAAAGCCATTTACTTTCTACAGTGTAATGATCCATAATTGCTTATTTACATAAATAATTGTTTTCACCACTCTGTTGGTTGTTTTGTACTCTGGTGGAACTTACCCTAGGACACGCTTTGCAATGTCTTGGCTGCTAGTGAGAAATGCCTTGTAGTATGGCTTCCTGCAAATCTTACTCATGTTTTGGAGAATTGGCATTGCTGAGTGCATGCTGAAAGGTAGCAAGAGCTCAAGAATATCCTCACAGTGGTGGGTTTCAATGACAAAGGATCTAAAGGGGGGCTAAGAGAAGGAAGGTTACAGACTATTTGGCAGGGTCTGTTGTGACAGGACTAGAGGAAGTGGTTTCAAATTGAGAGAGGGGAGATTTAGACTAGGTATAAGGAAAAAGTTTTTTTTTACAGTAAGGGTGGTGAAGCACTGGCACAGGTTGCCTAGAGAGGTGGTGGATGCCCCGTCCCTGGAGACCTTCAAGGTCAGGCTGGACAGGGCTCTGAGCAACCTGATCCAGCTGTAGGTGTCCCTGTTCACTGCAGGGGAGTTGGACTGGATGGCCTTTAAAGATCCCTCACTCAGGTGATTCTATGATTCTATGTCCTCTAAGCTGAGCTTGAAATCTGCATGAGAAGAATAAATTTAGCAAACAGAAAATTCAAATGTTGCTTCTGCAGATGTAGTTAACCTTATTGGGTGCTGTTTTTTAAAGGTGACACACTGCTTAATGGCATAATCATGTACTGTTTATGGCTCTAGGAACCGCAGCTCTCCCGTTGCACATGATAAGACGAACTGTTTGTTTAATAAGCAGATGTTCAGTACTTCATCTCTGCTGTCCTTTACTATGTGTAATCCCTCCAGGACTGGAGGGATTACCAGCACTCCAGGTGGGGTCTCACCAGCACAGAGCAGAGGGGTAGGATCACCTCCCTTGCCCTGCTGGCCATACTTCTTTGGATGCAGCCCAGGATGCAGTTGGCTTTCTGGGCTGCGAGGGCACTCTGCTGGCTCATGTCCAGCTGTCATCCACCAGTACCCCCAAGTCCCTTTTGGCAGGGCTCTGCTCAATCCTTTCATCCCTCAGCTTGTGTTGATAGTGGGAGTTGCTGTGACCCATATGTAAGACTTTATACTTGTCTTTATTGAACCTCATGAGGTTAGCCAGGGTCCACCACTCGAATCTGTCTAGGTCTCTCTGGATGGCATCCTGCCCCTTAGATGTGTCACCCGCGCTGCACAGCTTGGTGTCCTCTGCAAACTTGCTGAGGGTGCACTCGATCCCACTGTCGATGTCGTTGATGAAGATGTTAAAGAGCATTGGTCCCAGAACAGACCCCTGAGGGACACCACTCATCACTGACCTCCATCCAAACATTGAGACGTTGACCAGAAATATGTTGACATCTTATTGAAACAGCAAGCCTCAATGAGCAGGACTTGCTTGTCTCTTTATTGGCTGGCAACAAGGAAATGGTTAATTTTGGGTCTGATGTTTGTTCCTGTAGGCAGTGTATCAGGCAGTAGGAGAATGTGCAGTACTTGTTCTGTTGAAGTGTGAATCCATCTGTCTCTGAATGAGTGCCATTAATTCTTAGTCCCCATTTGGACCATTAAATGCTCTCAATCAATCAGTTAGAAACTTTCATCTGTAGGCAGTAAGATTCCCTGCAGTATTTGGAAATGTCCATGTCCAATGAAAAGCATGAAAACTTTCCATTTCTTTTAAGATATTTAAGATTTCTGTAATTTCAACATCTCCATGGTATAAGGTAGGTGGTGTTGGAATATATGAGTTGCTGGCAATTGGAGAAGTTAAGGCCTTTGTACTCTCCAGTAGGAAAGTATTCCCATAATGCTGCTTGCTTTCTTTTTTTTTCTACTTTTTTTTTTTTTTAATCTGTTTTGTGAACTCACTTTTGGCAATAAATCTTTCAGATAAAAAGATAATCAGGATTTTTAGCTGTAGCCTTAGATTCTTGCATGAGGTAATCAACATGCAACATAATTATGCAATATAATTATTTACTTTGAATATTTGATTTGCATATTTGCATATGTGACTGGTGTATAGCTCTGAAAATCCTGTTGTAGGGCAGAAGAAAACCAGAATGTGAACTGACTCTCTACTCCATCAATATCAGACCTTGAAAAATAAGCTGCAAGCAGTGCAAACTTAACTTTGGTAATACTTCGTTGCTGTAGAATTGCTTCACAGTGTTAGCTAAACTCTCCTATGTTAGTGCATCCATGAGATGTTACATTTTTGGCTAACTCAAGATGCCAGTACTGCCAAGGGCTTTAAAAATTCCTGTTAAAAGGAATGAAATTTAATTGCCTGAAAACCCAATTTTGAAGGTGCAGTCTTCCCTGTGAGGAAGAAATCTATACTATATTTTTCATTGGAAACTATCAATAGCTGAAAAAAAATACAGAAGTTGTATTTTTTGCAGGTCAAAAGATGAAAGATCTCATACAAAGAGATTTTCCTCAGCAATGAATTGTGTTCTATAATTCAAATGATAACATTCATACCTCAGTGAAACATCCTGTCTGATCTCCTCCCCTTTAAATCTTTGATATTAAATCAGTGATGTGAACTTTTATCCAGCACTTATGATCTAATTAAGCTGTGGCTACTGTTGTTCAGTGTGTGGGTCTTTAAACAGATATTCAGTGATGTCTATGTATTACACGGATGGAGAGGTTTTGTTAACTTGAGTCTTTTTGTGCTTTCACGGTGCCTTTGGATAGTTTAAAAAAAAAATCTACAACAAAGAAAAAAATAATTTATTTCTTAGTTTAGATTAGTGCAGATACTCTCTGTGCTATAGGCAGAAGAGTGTTTACAAGTGGGTCACAAGCCCTCTGGCTACCAGAAAGCAATAGGCCTGACTATGATACTACCAGCGTGATGCTTTGCAGGGAAGGGGTTGTATTGTGTATTCCAAGAAGAGAGCTCTTGGGTGACTGGATACTATCATAACATCACTAATAGTGACAACCAAAAACAATTGCATGCTTTACAGCAAATAAATCATGTGTTTCTCTGGCTAAAAGCTGCAATGACAATGTTGTGAAGTGTTTACTGTGTATCTGGATAGATTTGATTCATTGACTATTGGGGACAGTGGAAGCTGGATTAAACCCAGACAGACTTGGAGGAAGAGAAGGACATTTTCAGGGTGAAGGTGATTGAAGGGCACCATACCACTGCAGGTCATTTTCATGCTGGTATTCGGAGGCATCCAAGATGATAAAGATGATTTGACCAGTACTAGGCTTCCCTCCTGACAGAACTTCTATTCCAACCTGTTCCATGCAAGGATGTCCTGGCAAGTCTGTGTGACTCTAAGCAAAATACTCAAGGGCTCATGTAACTTTTCTCCATACCATTGGGTATAGATCTTTAGTATCAAACTTTCCAGAGTAAAGTTCTCTTTTACTTCCAGAGTAAAGTATCTTACTAAACTACCCACTTCTTTAACACTCTCTGCCTTTGGAAACACTCCTCACAGGTTTAGGTTTCAGCTTTGCATCTTCTTGGCTGTAAGGCAAGTGTCTATCTTTTTGGAAAAGGCTTACAAGCTGATCTCCAATACCAGAGAGCACAAATAGAAAGCCAAAGGTTAGCAAGGTTATCTGAGTATGCCTTAGTTCAGCAGCACCTCTTGAAAGATGAGAGAGAGAACACTGCCCTCCCAGATGTGCTTTTCAGCAAGGAGCAGGGGATTGATGTCCCAGCCAAGATGCTCCAAGGCAAACATAGCCATCTTTGAAGTGATTCAAGGCAATCTGTACCTACCTAACCCTTGCAACTTCATCTTTATATTCCCATGGAAGACCCAGGATATGCAATATGTCCTTATCTTCATAAATCCAGCCACGTACATGTACTGAATTCCCTACGAGGTCTGAATGAAGGTGTGTTTGCCAGGTCTTATCTCTTAACATTAAAATAACTGTTCTTCCCTGGGGGGGAAAGCTTTGTGGATACCTTTCTATTTTGTATAGGTTTAGGCCATTTTTAACGTCAGGAAAAGGGAGGCACCATTAGCAAACCGTTGGAACTCAAAAGCAATCTGACATCCTTTTCCTCTGCATCAGTAATAGAGGTTCAATTATTTAGAATAACTCAGCAGATTCAGCTTCCAGCTGCTGATTCCCACACTAATGCCTTTTGGGGCTCATCTGGCAGCTTTTTTTTTTTTTTTTTTTTTTTTTTTTTTTTTTTTTTTTTTTTTTTTTTTTTTTTTTTTTTTTTTTTTTTTTTTTTTTTTTCAGATCTGCCCTCCTGTAACTTCATTCCTACATTTCTTGCTAATCCAAATCTACACCAGTAGATGTCACTTGCTAACTAGATCCCATAGGGTGATGTTTCTGGAGCTACTGAAATGTCTCTTGAAATACAGCCTTTTTTACCATTACGCACTGACTGGCGTCACTTGTAGAGTCATTCTGCTGAAATCTTCTCTTAAACTACTTCTGTCTTACTGAACTGGCAAGCAAAACCCATTCACATCGCTGGCGCAAGGCTTCACCATCTCTGGACTGGCTGTAAAAGAAACCCGTGGAGATGACACGCAGTGATTCCTGCTGGAAGAACGCCTGAGTGGTGTCTCGAGACTTCCTGCCTGTGGCTTCTTGAAATATGAGCTCCAGGCATTTGGCTCACCTGCTTGCAAAATCAAAAGCAAAAGGAGCAAGCTCTTTTCCAGTAGCATTGCAACTGAACACCTGTGTCTGACCAGCCACGCCAGTGGGGGAGCTGTTCTGTACCCTCACAGTCCAATATACACTTTTGGCTAAGATGGCATCCTGGGATACACCAGTACCAGAAGATCTATTTGGAAACTAATATCCAGCATTTCCATTAACAAATTATTTTCTATTCATAACGAAGAACTCTTCAGTACAGCCTCCCTTAACACATTAGTTACTTTTGTTACCACCAGAGAACAAGAAAAATGGGGACAAGTGGGGAGGCAGAAACTGTAATATATTGTCTCATCACACCATACAACGTCTTTCTGTTTCCCTTGTGCATTTTTTTCTACTGATTGAACTGCTAGTTTAGGAGCTTCCCCTCCCCACCCCCCCCACCAGCAGAGCAAGAAATAGGTAGCCTGAGAAGCCCTATTTTATTTCTGCTGAGTGCTTTCACTGCAGAAAAAGTGTGCACAAACACTACATATTGCCCAATTTGTGTGCATGTACACACAAAGAAATGTGTGTGTAGGAAGAGATTGAATAGATTTAGATTGAAAGATACTTTTTCTTTGCAAATGCAAATGGAAAAAATTAACACAAAT
>VXAV01010573.1:59091-78553 GCA_013399715.1 Alectura lathami | reverse complement strand
TCTTGTACAGTTGTGAAGCTTTTTTTTTTTTTTTTTTATGTCAAGCTAATTGAAGGTCTGTTAAGGTTGCAAAACAGGATATAAAGGTCTGTTTCTTTTTTTCTGCAGCCAAAGAGCTCCCATTACTGCTTAAAATCAGGCATTAGCCAAATTATGTCTCTTATATTGGCAGTTTGTTATCTGAGTCTCAAATGAACAGATAACTCACAAGGACTTAATAAGACCAGTGGAGTTATACCTGCTTCAGAAATCAGCCTGATGCCTTCACGGCTCGGCTAAGGATGAATCATTCTTTGCTGTTAAAAGTCATCAGGGCCAGACACAAGCTTTGAAATGCTGCCGCTTCCTTACAGCAAGATGTGTCTACGCTGGCCTCACCATCAAGCTCTGCATCTGTTCTGAGGATTTAAGATTGTCAGGGAGAATAAGTCATGTCATGTGCCTGAAATGAAGATGTTTAGTAGAAGGCCAGATCTTAGTTTAGGCATGGGACTGGGTGAGAAATTTTGGGGAATGCTTTGCTTGCGGTAGCTGCATAGACTTTGCCTGCTTTACAGAGCATCTTCACATTCACCATGGATGCTTGTTGCTGCTGGTTATCTGAGGAAAAATGGAGGGATTTCATACCCCTCTCATGCTAAATGTCAATTTATATGGCCTTCCCAAGGGTCTCAGGCCTCAGGCATTCTCTTCTCTTCCTCACTCATTAGCTTGGAGGCAGTCCTGAGTAAACCTGACTTATTCTTACCAGACTACAGTGCAAAATGCCAAATCTGGGGCTACAGACCAGGCCAGCCCTCTTTGCTGATGCAGGAGAAGGACTGTGGCCTTCCTTAGACCACGTTGGATTCTGAGGAAGACAGAATGCCTGCTGCTGAGGGAGAAGTAGCACCCTGACTGTGAGGTTTCCCCTCAGCCTCTTCTTCTCTGCTCTGAGCAAACAAAGGGACCTCAGCCAGTCATCACATACATTGCCCTCCTGACCTTTCACCATCTCCATAATCCTCTTTTGGATGCTCTAATAGCTCTACGTCCTTCTTACCTTGTGGTACCCTAACCTGCACCCAAGTGTTTGGGTTGAGGCTGAGGGAAGGCTTATAAAATTATAGAATCTTTTGAGTTGGAAGGGACCTTTGAAGGCCATCTAGTCCAACTTCCTTGCAGTGAACAGGGACATCTACAGCTGGATCAGGTTGCTCAGAGCCCTGTCCAGCCTGACCTTGAAGGTCTCCAGGGACGGGGCACCCAGCATGTCTCTGGACAATGTATTCCAGTGCTTGACTACTCTTATTGTAAAAAAACCTTTTTACTTATATCTAGTCTAAATCTCCCTTCTCTCAATTTGAAACCATTTCCTCTAGTCCTGTCACAACAGACCCTGCTAAACAGTCTGTCCTCTTCTTTCTTATAGCTGCCCTTTAGACACTGAAAGTCAGATTTACTGAATACAGGTTTACAGAAACTGAAGGGTGAGGTTGAGCTTTAGGTTCTTCACCAGAGCTGGGTCGGGCCCTGGAACAGACTACACAGGACAATGGTCATGGCCCCAAGCTGCCAAAGTTCAAGGAGCATTTGGACACCGCTCTCAGACACAGGGTTTAGATTTTGGATGGTCCTGCGTGGAGCCGGGAGTTGGACTAAATGTTTCTTGTGGGTCACTTCCGACTCAGAATATTCTGTGATAGAAATGACAAAAAAAATATTGGAGAGAAGCAGAGGTTCAGCTTCATCATGTCTGTGTGCTTGGACCAGCTGCTTATCAGTTTAGAAAATTCACACTTTCTATCTTCACATTTCCTGTGCTCTGATGTTATCACAGATTTACATGCACTGTAATTAGAAGGGGCTATTAGGTTGTTGAGACAGCAGGAAGCTAGCAAACTGCCTGCAGTGAGTTGAAAAACAACACCTCTACTTTCTACAGTCAGTCTAAAATCAAATGACAAACAAGACCTTTCTGCCCCTGCATGCTTTGAGTTAGTCTCACGTAACATCGGCTTTTCACTCAGCTGTGGAATTCAAGTCTGTGGCTTGAATTTAGCTGAATTTTGTCCTGCAGTTGAGGCTGGGAGATTTATGAAAGCAAGACATCTGGGACATTCTCCATCTGCTTGGTGGCTACTCATACCTCATGACCTACTTGCTACTACTACAGCACTTCTCCATGGTGTTTATACTCCTCGTGATCTCTAACAAGGGAGATAAATGTGCAAATCGAAAGATGAAATGTAGAAAGAGAAAGATGTTTATGAGACATGCACAGATGTCCACAAAGCCTTGGACAAGATGAGACTCTTCTGAAAATCTAAGGGAACAGTTTCCCGAACTCACATATGGCCCAGTCAATCTGAGGCTGTTTAACAGAAGTTAAACTTGCTTTAATTAACTCCTAAAAGTTTGACAGTGCTTTGTAAACTAAGAATACAGCACCAATGCCTTCTATCCATGTGCCAACTGGTCTTCCAGTCTTTTCAAATTTGTCCTTTCTAATTTAGAGAGCCAATTCTTACTCCTAACTGTGTTGCCTCTCCTTCCACTGGCTGTTCCTGTATTTCAAAAGGGCAGCTTCTCCCTGCAAAATACAGCTATTTCTCAGGAGTAGACTTGAGATTTTGAATACTGAGAGCAGTTATGGAAGCATCAGACAAAGGGAAGAAGGCAGGAGGCTTTCCTTTAGATTCAGCATTCTCACACTGAGTCAGATCTGACCTGTCTGAGAACTGTCTCCTCTTTTAAGCTTAGTAATCCATACAAGCACATAAACGTAAGAGGTGCCCATAATTTGAGTCCATTAAGCTAATTTAAATATGTTTAACACAATTATGAAACCATACCTTTGATAAAACTTCTTAGGCAAAAGTTTTTATGCTAGTGGCATTATATTTGCCAACAAGGGTCACTACTTGGACAGTTCTGAGACATCTTTGTTTACATTTCCAGTGATTTTGACACCCCTGATGATTTTCATATACTGTTCATATATATTACTAAGGCAGGCAGTGAAATCCTGCCAGGAGATGGTTGTTCAAGCCTCCACTCCGTCTATTTGTACAACATATATCTTGGCAAGTGTCTTAACCACACAAAAATGTGAATGAGAGGACTGGTATAACTACAGTGGCTTTATGAACAGTACTAAGAATATCTATGATTTATCATCTGCTTTTAGTAAGAATGCCCAGAACTGAAAACATACTTCAGGCTTAGTGAAATGATTCATTTGACAGACATCGACTGTTTTCATCTAGTGACCTGAAGCAGCAGAATTTTATTTTTATTTTTGTCCAAAACCTAAATGTTGAAATTCTTGAATTTCCCCCAAGCCTGATGTGAAATAGAGTTCAGGATCCAGCTATTAATTTATTACAGGCAGGGGTAAGTCAAGTGCAGAGAGGCCATTATATTTTATCTGTCCTGATATTACCAAACAGCATGAAATCCATTCCCCCAACTTACACATACACCCTGTAATCTTTGAATACACAGTATAACTCTGCTTTATTAGGAGAGTTTCTTGACATTTGCTCAGTAATGGCTCACAACCTGGTTAAGCCCTGCACTGTTGTGTACATACGTTTGTACAAGATTCTGACAAAGAAGCCTGAAATACGAAGTTAAAACCTTATATACTAGGTAAGCATTGCTTTGAAGGAATTTGATAAGAACCACATAGGACAAAAATATGTCTCTTCGTAATGAAGCTATCTTGCAAAAGCACTGCTCTATTCCTTTTCCCCAAGTCTTTTGTAATCAGAGCATCGTGATTGTGAAGTAAAGCGGTTGCTTGGAAGATATGAAAAATGTCACCGCTCTCCTAATTAGAATCAGACCTGAAAGCTCTGAAGTGTTGGCAAAGTGAAGTAATAGGTATTAAAGCACCTGAGTCTTGCTAGGAGATTTCAGATCTCTCTAGCTTTAATGTAATCAAGGGCACAATGAACAACTTCACAAGATGAATGAAAAATCAAACTGGAAGCTGCATCATGGGATGCCTGTGTAAACAGACTAATTCAGAAGATGGTTCAGAACTAAGGAAAGGCTACGCTGGATTCATTTATCATGATTTTAATTAATAAAACACAGCACTACCTTCTCAAATCTGATTAAATCAGTAATCTATGTGCTTTCAAGTGATAATGCTTTCAAGTGCAGCTCCCCCTCCTGTAAAAGCTGCCAGTATTGCATGCACTATTGCCTTCATCACACTGACTGCCACCTCTGCTGGTTCCTGGTGTACAAAATCAGAACACAAAGGCAAGAACCTCATTTATGAGGAGTGATTGGGAGAATCTGAGAGTTTTTACAATCTGTGAAATACAATGAGTAACACCCCAGTAAGCAGCCTCATGTGTTCTGAAAAAGACATTAGTTTAAGTGCAGAGCTAACAGGTCACTCTGCCTATTTTGTTCTGTTTGTCTTTCTGGCTGAGGAGATGGGACGTATTCCAGACACAAGACTCAACCGTTGTGTTATGGAGGGCAGTATGAGGTGCCGGTTTCCTTCATCTCCATCATGAATTTAGTTTATGAGAAGTACGTCAGTCTCAGAGTCATTTCTTGGGATGCAGCCAATGGAAGACCTTTCTCATAGGTCTTCCAAGCAGTAATTAAATCCATCATTCATTAAAAGTACCAGAAAAATGAAAGCAACATTTTGCTTTGGACAAAAAAAAAAAACTCACTCTC
Organism: Alectura lathami; assembly: GCA_013399715.1. Lineage (NCBI taxonomy): Eukaryota > Metazoa > Chordata > Aves > Galliformes > Megapodiidae > Alectura > Alectura lathami. Next base: position 73,867 of record VXAV01010573.1, on the reverse strand, counting down.
TTGCTTTCAGATTTTGGAAAAAAAAATAAAAATAAAAAATCCTGAGTCAGATCAGAGCAATTTTTTTTTCTTGCCTGCCACATAGCCACTGCAGCAAAGAACTGGATATTTACACAGTCTCCTTACGGTGTGTGTGGCCTCTCCACCCACTGGAAGCAGCTGTGTCCCTAGGGTGGCAGCTGAATCTTCTTAACTCTGGGTTGGATTTGGCCCTTGGTTGCTTTCAGCAGCTCTGCTCCAAGCACCTCCCTGGTGCAGGGAGGCTGCAGAGCCCTGAGCCCGCAGGGCGCAGAGCCTGTGGGAGGGCAGAAGTGTCCCTGCCTGCTCTGCCTTCTCTTTCAGATACTCTGCTCGGATACATATTAATGAAGATTGATTAATTCAGTGGGATATCCTGTTAATTTTGGTTTTTTTTGCACAATTGTTTTGGCATGCTTTGCCTTGTGTGCTTGGGCATTGTTTCAATGTTTTGATTTTGGACCCCTCTGAATCTCCTCATTGGACCTGATAGCTTTCCATTTTCACATCAGATGGCACCCTGGGGTGTTGGAAGGGGTGTGGTGAGTAGGTCGAGAGAGGTTCTCCTCCCCCTCTCCTCTGCCCTGGTGAGACCGCATCTGGAGTATTGTGTCCAGTTCTGGGCCCCTCAGTTCAAGAAGGACAGGGAACTGCTGGAGAGGGTCCAGCGCAGAGCCAGCCACCAAGATGATGGAGTGGAGCATCTCCCTTGTGGGGAAAGGCTGAGGGAGCTGGGTCTCTTCAGCTTAGAGAAGAGGAGACTGAGGGGTGACCTCATTAATGTTTATAAATACGTGAAGGGTGGGTGTCAGGAGGATGGAGCCAGGCTCTTCACTGTGACATCCAGTGACAGGACAAGGGGCAATGGGTGCAAGCTGGAACATAGGAGGTTCCGCTTAAATATGCGGAGAAATTTATTCACAATGAGGGTAACAGAGCACTGGAGCAGGCTGCCCAGAGAGGTTGTGGAGTCTCCTTCTCTGGAGACATTCAAAACCCGCCTGGATGCCTTCCTGTGCGATCTGCTCTAGGTATTCCTGCTTGGGCAGGGGGATTGGACTAGATGATCTTTCGAGGTCCCTTCCAATCTCTAACATTCTGTGATTCTGTGATTATGGAGGTGTTTTTGTGACAGAGTGAAGGATGAAATAACACATAGGAATATGAACAAATTCTCCTCCAATGCATTGTGGAGAAGAGGCTCTCAGTCTCAAGTTTGGCTTCTGTTTCCAGAAGCTGGGACTATAAGGTGGCTCACTTGGGCTCCACAAACCACATGGAAAGTGCAGCATACACTTGGTATTAGGGTTATCCCTCTCATGAGGACACCGCAGTAAGGGTATGCCAAAGAAAGAGGAAATAAGGTGTCATATGGGCTAGGTATATGGCAGAGCCTCGGTCAGAGGTATCATTTGGTTTATGATACTGCAAGGTTTTGTCTGGCTCCTTTGCTTAGCCAGTTGCCTTCAGCTGGGAGGCAGAACATTTTTGGAAGATGATACCACAGCTAAGAGCAAAACGCTCTGTGGTAGAGAAGTGCCATTTTTTATCCTTCTACAGATTGCTATCCTAATGATGGCAGCAGAACTTAAATTTGTAGTGGTTCCCATCACTCACACATAGACAGGGTTCATTTAACAAGCCATCCCACTAGGAACACTACTACAGAGCATAGCAAGAACGAATACAGGCCTTTTCTGAGTCTATGTCCCTTACCAGTTTTGGATCCCACAGAAACCGCTGCCATTCACCACCAGAGGAAAAGAAGATAGAATCCCAATTAATTCAAAGTCACAGTAGGTTTCTGATTAAAAGCACAAACAAGATAATCATGCACGTTTTTTTTTTTCTTTTTTTCACTTAAAAAAATGCATTATACTAGCCACAAATTAAAGTAAATGACAATTTTATTTGAAACTCTTAAACTGCAGAGAAATGTCCTACAGTATTTAACTTGTTTAAATGCAAATTTATAGATTAATACAGGAACTACAATATTGTTATGCTAATCACAACATTTTTCATCTTTTCCACTAAAACCTGATTTTCCATTTCTTTTGTTTCGTTTGTGTTATTCCATATTCCTTCCCCCATGTCTTCAGTACATCATAGAAAAAAAGCTCTTCATTGTTCTGTTAAGATTCTCATTCTGTCAGAATTGGTGTGTTCTAATTCTTTGTTCTTAACAAAGGAAAGTATTCTTCAGGAAAAATGCTGGTTTGTTTTATCATGGATATTGCACATACTGCAAAGGGAGAAGCTTTGCATTGCTTTTTATGTAAATATTTAAACTCTTTTTGTGTGCATTTGTGTGGGTGAGTTTGTTGTTTCTGGTTTATCTGACCTAAGATATCAGACCTTCTGCTCCATTACTGCTTTTCAAACAGCCTGTAGATGGTTTTTTGTTCTTGAAACAATATCTCTAAATGTCAACTGATAAAATTTTAGAACCCAATATTATATGTAATATCTTACATGCTCACAAACATTCACTATTAATGAGATAGGGTTGACAGGCTTTCCTATGTCTGCACCATTTGTGCAGCTGCCAGTCACACCCAGTCCTCGTGTCTGGCATGAGCTACTAGATTCTGCTGCATGCAGGAGCTGACTGCTGTTGGCAGTTAGACACAACAAGAGGGTCTAGCAATACCTTTCAGCATGACAATCCTGAGATTTAATATATCCTTAGGTTATACTTCAGGGCATGATACCATGGTCTCCTTTACCCATATAAGGTTAGGAGTGTGTGCTGCTCCCATGTCTCTGGCACTTCCCAGCTGCTAGGGAGCAGCTTCTGGATGTCTTTTTGCACTTTGTATGGTGTTCATAAATTAATGTAAAAGCAGTGATGAAATCATATGATCAGGTGATGAAATACTAGTTCACCGTAGCATTTCTACTCTGCTTGGCTTTGGAGGTGTCTCAGATCTATACATAAAGATGTCTACAGGGCTCCTGTGCAGGAAAGCAGCTAAGACAAAGTGCCACCTTGCTGTGCCTGTGGTCTAGACTGTCTAGGAATAGAAACATCTTCTACCAGTGGGTGAAGAGCCTGTAAGGTAAATCCTGGTCAGCTCTTCCCCAACACCATGGGCTGAGTTCTTCACCCTTCCTCTGACATCTTTGGGCACTTGTTGGAAGTCAACTGCGCTTTCTGAGATGGCTCTGAAGCAAAAGATCCGAAACACTTCTGAACTGATGTTCTTATGCTTCATGCACAAGGTGAGTTGTAAACTGGTGTCTGCTATGGCTAACTGTGTTGCAACACAAAAGGACCCTTGGAAATATTTTCCTGTCTTAAAAAGTATTACTCTCACAGGGGAATTCTGTATTAGACCTCCTCTTGACAGGAGGTCAATAGGAATTGTTCTCAGTAGTGAATGGTGGATGGTTCTCAAATGCAACACTTCATGGCTTGACTACATTTGCAATGCTAAGTTTAAATAAGCAAATAATTATTTAGTACCTCTAATGGGTGGCCTTAGAAAGTCCAAAAAAGTGATGGATTAAATGACCTAGAAATCACATTTAGAGCAGAAAAACATAATAATTTGATACTATTAAAAAAGTGTGTGCCCACATTACAGGAAAAATTTTGCTAGCCTTGTAGGCAATAAAAGTCAGCATTAAAAATGCAGAACACATTGGAGTGAAGAAATTGAAGAAGAAGAATACAATCAAGACAGTAAAATGTGCCAAAATTTATAAATGAAGAACAAGAGCAGAAGCAGAAATTTTGAACTGGCAGATTGAAGGCCATAAAATGATGATTTAAAAAATATATATATTGGGAGGGAATACCCCCAGCAACAATATTGATCTATTGTGAAGTGAATGCTGCAAAACTATTGACAGTACTGGAAAGTGCCAACAATGGTCGCTATTTTTTTTTTTTTTTATGTCAGTCACAACCAGAGACGGTGATAACTCTTGCACATGGAAAGAGCAAACTCAGATGACTGATACTGTAGATAGCAGACATTGGGCCAGTGAGACTGGTACATCAGAAATGAAATACAGACAAGATAATACCAGCGAGCCAGTATTTGACAGTCGTAGGTTGGGAGACTGAATTGATTCTTGTGTATGGTTAAAAGTTTGGTTTGTAATGTTAGAGGACATTCTTAATTTTGGCACAATATCACTTCTGAATTGTTAGCCATAAATATATACTAAACAGATAAAGTTACTACCAACAGAATCCTTGTCAAATATGTAGTCCCTAGCTGACTCCTGTGAATGATTAGTCATTAGACATGGACTACTGAAGGTTTATACTAAGGAGATAAAGAGGGTCATGGCTATCAAAAGAACAGAAAATCAATTTCTTTTATTGCACACCAGATTAAGAGCAAGAATAACATCCCATGAAAAACTCAGTGAATGATAATCAATAAAATGCTGTAGGCAAAGTTCATTCCAGCCAACAAGCCTATAGTTTGGTGGTGAAAATAAAAGTAGTTCCATTACTTCCAAGATTGTAATTTTACTCTGAACCATTGTTGAAATTTATTAAAATAATAAAATTTAAATTTAAAAAGAGGAAAAAGGACATTTCATGGTAAAAATATGTTTTGTACAGTTGGAAATTGTTTTGCATTCTCTCAGACAAAGACAAGAACAAAACTTTTAGTTGAGCTTTGGATGATGTTAGAGTAAGAACATAGCTCTACTTGCTAATGACTGTACTTCATTTAACTATCGCTAAGTAATTGGTAATGCCAGAATTGTATCTCCAAGTTGTTTGAAATCTGAATGGATTTCAGGTTGTTTGCTTTCCTCCCTCCTGGCAGGAGTGAGAAGAGGGAGGGATTTAAAAACTTGCAAACTCCCTGGACCAAATTCTTCTCTTCTGAAAAACATAGAATTTTCATCCATAAAGACAAATTTTTGCTGACTGCCTGAAGTGCATTTCTGTTTTTGTCAATGAAGCATAACAAGCCTAAAGCAACATCACTGTTAAGAGATGAGTATGCACCTCTAAAAGTCCTATCTACTGTCAGACAAAAAGTGTTGCTGAAAGCACTGATGTTGAAGACCTTTGAAGAAAATGCATTAATTTGAAAGGCATTTCATTTAGTAATTGAAGAACTGTGTGTTTCTGTCATGATGAAACTGTTGTATCTCAGACAGTATTTTTCCTTAGTATTGAAACAGTGCTTCAAAAGAGGATTCATTGTCGAAAGCAAGTAAAAAGACCACTGTAGTAGAATACCTTAATTTTATTAGGACAGATCAATTCAGCCTCTGCTTGGAACTCATTTTCATGTAGTATATCTTCATTTCCATTAACAAAGAGCAATATAATTGAGGGAGAAAATAGTCAAATGTGCAGAGATTATCCCAAAACAGCGAAGTATTGTACCCATTGAGTTTTTGTTAGTGTTAATTGCAAAACTATCATTGACTTGCATAGTGCAGAATAAAGTTTAAGTAGCTGGTCACAAAGAGCTCAAGACTACAGAGAAAAGACCAAAGAAAGGAGGCAAAATGGGTTGAATGAGTTCAGCTAGGTGACACAACAGCTTAGAGGCAAAGCTCATAAAAATACAAGTTCCTTGAATTCTCGTATCTGCTTAATGTATGACTTTTCAGCTTTGGAAGGTAATTCCACTGATTTCCAATACTGTAACAAGAAAATAAATCCAATGGAGACAATACTCATGGTATGGAGAAAGACAGAGCAATCATGTGCTTTAGACCCTGGCAGAGTAGGCAAAGTAGTCTATTTTGTGCAAATACTCTGAAACATTCCCTCGGGTCCTGTCTCTGTCCCCAGAGCGCAGAGCTCAGCGCCTGCCCTTCCGCTCCCTGCGAGGGAGCTGTAGGCCACCATGAGGCCTCCCCTCAGCCTCCTCTGCTCTGGGCTGAACAAACCAAAGGACCTCAGCTGCTCCTCATACATTTGGCCCTCTAGACCCTTCACCATCTTCACAGCCGTCCTTTGGACAATCTCTAATAACTTCATGCCCTTCCTATATTGTGGTACCCAAATCTTCAGCCAGTGCTCAAGGTGAGGCCACACCAGGCAGAGCACAGTGGGACAATCCCTTCCCTCACCTGGCTGGCAGTGCTGGGCCTGGTGCACCCCAGAGTACGGTTGGCCCTTTGGGCTGCCACAGCACCTTGCTGGCTGAGATTCAATTTGCCATCAGCCGGAACCCCAAGATCCCTTTCTGTGGGGCTGCTCTCTAGCCTCATGTCCCCTAGTCTGTACGTATAGCTGGGGTAGCCCCAACCCAGGCGCAGAATCTGGCACTTGCTCCTGTTGAAATTTGTCTGTTGAGTGACTGACCAGCCCTCCAACTTGTCAGTATCTCTCTGGAAGGCCTCTCTGTCATTTTGCACATGACACGATTTAGTGTCATGTGCAAAATTACTTAGTACACCTTCAGGTCCTGTATCCAAGTAATTGATGAAAACATTAATGAGAACAGGCCATAAAATGGAGCCCTGCAGAACCCCAGTAGTGACTGATCACCAGTCTGATAGAACTCCATTTGAGCCCAACCCTTCAGCCAATTTATCACCCATCACATTATGTTTTTGTGTAGCTATATGCTGGACATCATTTCCAGTAGGATACGGTAAGAAACAGTATCAAAAGCTTTGTTGAAATCCAAAAAGATGACATCTACTGGCTTGCCTTGGTCAGCTAAGTGAGTAACCTTGTCACAAAAGGAGATCAAGTTTGTTAATCAGGACATTTCTCTTTTGAACCCATGTTGGCTATAACCAATGACTTCATTGTCTTTCAGGTGTTTTTCAATAACCCGCAGAATAACCTTCATGATTTTGCCAGGCACTGAAATGAGACTGACAGGCCTGTAATCAGCAGGGTCTTCTTTCTTGCCCTTCTTTAAAACTGGGACAACGTTTGCCATCTTCCAGTGAATTGGAACCTCTCCAAATTCTTAGAACCATTGAAAAATGATTGAGGGTGGTCTCACAATTACATCAGCCATCTCTTTGAGTACCGTGGGATGAATGCGATCAGATCCCATAGACTTACAGGCATCCAGCTGGAGCAGCAAATTCCACACAAGTTTGGGGTTGTCTGAGAGCTTATCATTACAAACTTAAGGCTCTAGGGATACCAGGACCCATCATTGGTGTTGAAGACAGGGGAAGAAGGCATGAAATGTCTCTGCTTTGCCTGCATCCCTATTCATGAGGCGACTGTCCTCATCAAGTAACAGAACAATGTTATCTCTGGTAGTCCAAATAATAAATACTAAATGGTTGTAGTGCCTTCATGATTTATAAAATGTAAATTGGTAAAGGGCATAGATGTGATTAACGCACAAAGTGCTAAGCATAACAGTAAGTACATCTCGTCCGTTTCCCAGAGTGGAAAATTAGATAGTCATCTCTGACCTGTATCTTGAGATCAGTGCAAGTAAGCTCAGTTCAGTCTCATTAAGACAACGACACTTAACTCAATCCTATAGACTAGCATGGTAAAACATGGAAGATTTTTTATGTTTATCTGGAATGTATTTTGTGAGCTTTTCTTTATTCTCTAATTATATATTCCAAAAACATAAAAAAGAGCTTATATGTTTCTGAGCATTTTGTATGACAATATTAAATGAACAGTAGTCTTTACAAGGACACACTGGAGAAGCATTCATAGCACATTTCTGTTTTTCTTCAAAAATAAANACAAAAAAAAAAAAAAAAAAAAAAAAAAGAGGAATTTTGAAGATCTGATTTCACTAAGTATTGAAGAGTCACTGTGTGATGCTGAAACATGGAAGCTTGGAAGAGGGTCCAACAGCTCCATCAGTGTCAACAAATTCTCACATACAAGCCCTGTAAGGCTGCGATCTGACAAGTCACCCTAGCAACTCATGAGGGAAGGAGAAGGGATGTAGAGGGTTTTTTCTTTTGGCATTGTTATAAAATCCTTGTAACTGCGTATGTGTTGCAGTGCTCTATGTGCAGACTGCATCCATTTTCAAGCATCACGTTTGAAGTCATTCAAGGGTATTGAAAACACAAAAATATAATGGTGGTGGCAGAGCTGTTCCCAGAGAAAAGGGTGGCTGTAAGCTGGCCCTCCTGCACTGTGACTCAGGATGTACAGAGAAAAAGAAAGCTGAAGCTTTTCCCCTGGACTTTTTCCTGCAGAAACGCTCTTGTTCAACAGCATCACTGAAAAAAGGTCCATAGTTCACTGCAGGGAACAGACAGAGTTACTGAGCTGGGACATCAGGCTTGACATCTCAAGAGCTCATCTATTCCTGCTGCACATTGAAGAGATCATTTTGTGCATGATCTCCCAGTTTGAGGGGCAAGTAACAAATATTACTAGACTGACTAAGAAGCCACGAACTCTGTTGGAGATACTTCATGTGGGGAGATATATCTTCTTTTTCCAGTGGAGTGCAAGAACAGGATCTAATGAAGCTGATTTATAGTTCCGCAAAGGCATAGGCCCTGCATTTAAAAAGAGCTGACATACAGCAAGAAGTCCTGTTTTAAGGAAATTAGAGTTGCAGGAAGGCTGTCCTGGAACTACTCTGAAACTGAATCATGTGTGAGTAAGCCAAGAAGTGTACTCAACCAGCACTAAATGAAAGTAGTTTGACAATGATTTTATACTACTCCTCCCTCTTTATTTTTCTTTTGTGCTAGCTATTAGCTGTGAAATGATAATGTGTTTCATAATGTACATTGGATCCAGTTGGGACATGCAACGGTGAATCTCACAGCTACTGCCAGTTTTCATTAGGAGAACCCGAATGTATTCCCAGGATGTTTCCATTTCTGTAGAAGGAATTGATTAGGCCTAAGAGGAAGGCAGGGGAGAGAGAGAAAAAAACAGGAAGAGGAACATTGCTGCTTTCTAATTTTAGTGAATCAGTCAGAATGAGAACTAGTAATTAAGTATCTATTTTAAAAACTTAACTTCATAAGGGGCACCCACGGAGTTTGGAGTCAAAGGGAAATGAAGTCAACTGAAGAAGGAGCCTTGGGAGTATTTTGTTATCATTTTAGGAGTAAACAGGTTCATTAAGGGGTTTGCTTTATCAAGCTTTAGCTATCTATTTCGCTCGTAATCACCACCTAAGCTGGTGGTCAATGATTCCTCAGTACTCAACAGGGAGAAATGCATACCTCAAAGGAAGATGTCCTAGTTACCTGCCTTGGGACAGGATATATTGCTATCCACATTGTGTGTCTCTCCCCACTGACTAGAGAAGCTCAGAACAGATGTTTGACTCATGGCTGTTTCAAACGGAGCAAGGTGCGTACAGGGAGCTCCTTCTACTATTACCAGATTAATAGCAAAACCTTTATGGGGAGGAGAGCCTCAAACAGGAGAATCTCACTAAGTAGTTACCTTAATTCTTAATCTTCTTAGAGAATCATGACTTCTTTAACTTCTAGTTTACAGCCTGTGTCTCTCTCTTAACACTGTTCCTTCTGACTTGGCTTATGTGGTGGGTTTAACCTTGACTGGATGCTAGGTGCACATCCAGCTTCCCTCTCCTTCCTCAAAAGACAGGAGGAGAAAATAAGAAAAGCTGCTGGGCTGAGACAGAGACAGAAGGATGACTTAGCATTTCCTGCAATGGGCAATACAGACTCCATTTGGGGAAATTAATGTATTGCCAATTGAAAATAGAGTAGGATGGTGAGAAATAATGAGAAAACTAAAAACACCTTCCTCCGAACACACCCCTTCTTCTCAGCTTCTCCCTTTCACTCCCAGCTCTTCTTACCTCCTCCCACCAGAGTGACACTGAGAGATGGGGAGAGGGAGTTGCAGTCAGTTCGTAACAGTTCTTCTCTTTCATTCCTTTCTTCTCACAGTTTTCCCCTTACTCCAGTGTTTCCGTGCTATGGAGTGCAGCCCTTTGGGAGTGGGCTACTCCAGCATGAGTCCTCACATGTGGCAGCTCTCCCAGGCCTCCTTTCCATGGCTTCAGGCTTCTCCCCATGGAATGAAGCTCTGGCCCAGGGCCTGCTCCTGCGGGGGCTCTCCGTGGGCTGCGGCCTCCCGCGGGCCGCCTCCCCCTGCCGCACCGGGGGCTCCGCCGTGGCTGCACCCAGAGATCTGCTCCGCGTGTGCCCGTGGGCTGCGGGGGGACAGCCTGCTCCACCGTGGGCCGCTGCTGGGTCGCGGGGAGCTGCTGCCCCGCGCCCGGAGCCCCTCCTGCCCTCCCGCTGCACCGACCTCGGTGCCTGCAGGGCTGCTGCTCTGTACATTTTTATCACTACACACTCTCATAACTGTGGCACAGCATTTTTTCCCCTTTTTAAAATATGTTTTCATTGAGGCATCACCAGGTTGGCTGATGTTCTCAACTTTGGCTAGTGGTGGGAATCCAGGCATGGGGCAGCTTCTGGGTTCTTCTCACAGCTGCTACCCCTGCAGTTCCTTCTGCTACAAACACATTGCCAAATTCATTGTGGCTTACCAGGCTTTGTCCTTTGGGCTTTGGAAGTGCTCTGCATTTTTCAAGCATGGTGCAGAGGCAGTTATTCTTTTGTGTGGAGTTTTTGACTTTTGTTTTGAGTATACTTCCCAGATGATATCCCAGAAGGAAAAACCACAGGGCAAAGTGGGAAAAAATATTAATGACAGCTAATTAAATTCATTGAAACAAAGCAGCTTCCTGCTTTCTGTGTTCTTCGTCATCATCTGCAGTGTTGCTGTCCCAGCCCTGGCACAAGCTAGCATCTTCTTCTCTTGGGAGCCCCATGCCTGCTCTGATAAAGGCTGATGAAGTTAGTATCCCAGAAAAGTCATTTTCTAAACACAGCCTGAACAGTTGGACAAATAACATTTCCATGCAGCACTACTGAATAATAACACATTGTCCTCAGGCCTGCTGTGCCATGCTGGGAAGCAGGTGTGAAATGGCATATTGATGGGTGATGTAGAGACAGCTATGATTGTGCTCTCAGGGAGCTATTTTGTCTTCAGATAGTAAGAGATTTCATGTCTCTAAAGCTCCTGCTTTCTTCTGACACACCTGTGGGAGGGATTGGTTATGTTTTGGAGGCAACTGAGTCAGACAAGCAGGAACTGGGGCTGAGGAACCTGACACATTGGGAAAGTGACAGGCAAGCTGTTACTGGTAAGGGTGCCCAGAACGTATGAATATATAAATAGAAGGGAAATTTTCTATCAGCAAAAAATGCACATCACATTTCCCACTGTCTTTGAAAGAACTCCAGAGTTAGAAGCTTGTGCCCAGCTTAGAAATCTGCACCTGATTTTTTTTTTTGCCAATGTACAAAATTCCTACTGCCCTTCCCTGCCCAACCCAAGCCCTCTTTGGCAGAAATCCTGCAGATGGGAGATTCTGTTTCCTTCTGATATCTGGGATTCAGGGCACATCAGGTCAAGAGCTAAGTGCCAAAACAGAAACACACACCTCTCAGCATCTGCTAAGCAAGATTTGCTCAAACTACTGACAGAGCGCCAGGAGTCACCCATCAAAGGGTGCTCCACACATCATCTCCTTTTTAGTCTTGCAAACCCAGCCAGCTCAGACACTGAGCACCTAGCATCTATTTCTATGGGTTTCTATTCATCTATTTTGCTTGTCCTGCCCTGGCTCTTGCATTTCTATAAATGCCACCAGGCTGAGTTGGTTGCTAACTTCTCTGTTTTCTGTAGAGAGAGGCCTTTCCTTTCTAGTACTTCTCAGAGACAATGATTTTTCTTCTGCCAGTGTCAGAGTTTCTCTTTTCATATTTCAATTTGTTTTAGCTTCTTCTGTGTATATTTGCATGCTCGTCTTTTCTAAAGCACTCTGCTAGTAGTAAGACCTTTCATGAACAAAGGTCTTCTTTTGTGGCAGCATATACTGAGATTTCAAAGAGGTTTTCCCTGCCTCTTAGTAAACACTGTTGCATGAATAAAATCCAGATTTTAGTGGCAGATTGGGTTACCAGGGCCTTTACCCAAACATAGTGAGACTTTGGCCAAAAAAAAATTCTCAGCTGATCCCTAAAAGTTCATTTTCTTAATTATTCTCTTTACATTTGAAGAATGTTCGTTAGTAGCCTGAAGAGGTGGAAAGGCAATTTCTAAAGTGATAGCATTCCCATTGGTTCATTGCTCAGTCAGGTATGCACAGATGCTTAATGAAGGGAAGACTATGGGAAGGTACTGAACAGTAATTGGAGGCATGGAATGGCGTGGTCAGTTAAGCATGCTTTTGATGATGGTTTTCTATGAATGTAGGCTTGATTATTGATGTGTTTCTTTCCAAATAATCTCTGCCACTTCACATCATGCAAAGCTCCATTTCTGTGTGATTGTAAGGTCTCACTCACACACACACCCACACCCCTTGGGAGTACTGGGAGTCCCACTAATAATGCTGCAATGTTCAGGCACTGTAAAAGAGGGAGCTAGCTTTCATTTTCCTAGCTTAGGAGGATAACATGAGCTTGGCTGGGATATCCCGTATGTGAATACTTAGAACTACTGCTTTTGGAAACGGACAGAACAGAAAGTCTACATGCAAAAGATACCATTTATTGCTATGTCAGAAAAAAGAAAAAGAAAAACCACCCTGACCAACCAACCAACCAAAACAAACAAACAAAATCACTTAATCAGAACCTAAAAGGGAAAGAAAATAGGCTTACATCTCTTGTCCTGATCCATCATCAACAGAATGAATGGCTCCAACCAGCAGGAAGTTAAAATTTCAGAGATGTACCATGCCCTCCTGAATATATGGAGAGCCCAAGAGAAAGGGAAGAGGCCACAAACAAGAGCTGAAGAGCCCTAGAAAATACATATAGTAACTATTCTTCCACAAAAATGTTTCCTTCCTTACCTTACAAAACAGAAGCTGGTAGGAGTGAGAAGAGTGAGATGAGGCTCGTTTGTCTTCATCTTGTTGCCCTTAAAAAAAAAAAAAAAGTATTCCTATGGGAAATGGAGGGCATAGTCATTACAGTACCCAGCAAGTTCTTTGATAGATTTCTCTCCAATTAGCTCTACAGCTCTTAGTTTGGTGTGAGTCACAGAGCTACATATGACCTAGCTCACACAACATTGATGGTGCAGAATATCCGTTCTATTACCATGGCCAAGTAACAGAAGGAGTGAGAACAGGTCAGCAGGTGATTCCACCTGAAGGAATTGTTGAACATGCACCTCATTTCTAGTGCAGAATTTGAGATACCAGCCCACACTATTTGCAGAATTTTGCAATGGTGGGAGCTTTATTATGCAGTAGCCAATCACAGGTGACATCAGTTCTCTGAATTTGCAGTAGCAACCAAACCTTGCAGCACTGTCTTCATAGTCTTACTAGCACTGGAGCACCATTCGTACTATTCAGTTAGTTGTTAAAGATGCACCAGGTGTTTTCATTCACCAGCTTCTGTTCACTACCAACATGACTTCCACAGCCTCTTGGAGAGCAAGAATACTGTGGTGACAGATGAAAAAGGTCTAAAGAAAGGTGATAAGTGCTTTGTCCTTCATCTTTTTCATGTTCCTGTGAAAGACTACAGCATATGAATAAACACTCATAATTTCTTGCTTGCTCTTTTTGTATGTTAGAAGTGTTTGTCCCATTTTAAAAGCATCTTTATGTCTGATTTCTCTCTATTGCTGGCTGAGCGGACTGAGAAGTACGTCTTTTACTTCAGAGAGGAGTGTTTATCAAAGTTAAAACTAACTGATTAACCATCTTTTTTTTCACTGAGTCTTGGCTTGTGGGATTGCCTTGGTCTCCACAGATGTACTGCCAGGGTGCGTGCACTAATTAGATCTTAGCCACAATGAGGTATGTCAGCATTTATTTTACATAGAAGAATAGCCAGGGATTTGATGACAAAAATTAAACAGTCTCACAGCAAGGACTAAAGATATTTAGCTAACTAGCCATTCCTGAGGTTTTACTATTACATTTTCTTTGGTTGTCAGTGAAGTCAACATTGAAAAAACTGTCATAAGCAATTAAAGAAAAAAAGTTCTAAGTGGCAAATTTGAGATAGCTTAAAGTCCTGTAATACTTATCCTTTTGGTCCTCTGAGGACTCAGAGGACTTGCTTAGGACAGCACAGCGTTTTGCGAATGGTGTGAAAGCAATTTTTTATATTTTAGTATGGCATCTCTACTGTGTTTCTGAGCAGACTCTCACTGCAGCCCCTTTGGTAGTGTAAATCTTAAGTGGAGTTCTCTATCCACGAAGAATAAATGAATCCTCTTCCATACATGTCAGACAGAAAGATAGGATAAATGCGGCTGCATACCTAAGGGTCAGTCCAGGGGATTGTTTTCCCTCCTGGACAGTCCCCAGGATTCTCAGCAGTGTTGATGATACAAATGCTTGTTTTTCAGCTGGGACTGTCAGTTGGCTGTCTAGACTCCAGATATTTTTGCTCCTAACATTTTGGATATTTTTTTTTTTTTAATTTTTGGCCTGTGTAACAATTAAACTATGAGTTTAGGATCTATTGTCTTTGTTTAGATTTAATTTCATTGTTTAAAGTTCCCTTAAATCTGCTATCTAAAAGAGGGTTACAACTGAACAGAGTTGTGCCTGACAGTAAACTGCGTTCATAATATGCAACAAGATCTCTTTCATGCTTTCTAAATGCTTTCTAAGTTTCTTCTTGATATGCAGTGACATGCTCTGTTCTCTGCCACTTTCTTTGGTGGTAGTACACTCCTACATATTCAAGGGCGCTTTTTAATGTGCTACAAAATGCCAAGGACACCCTGAAGTTCATAATAGCAAAGGCTGATGTGCACATAAAAAAAAAA
>VXAV01010573.1:29657-39692 GCA_013399715.1 Alectura lathami | reverse complement strand
TTTTCTTTCATCCAGAAAATGTTTTTCTGTTAGAGGGTCATATACAGCAGCAGTATATTTGGCAATCTCAGTCATTAGCTGCAGAAACTAAGGTTGTTATGAGTCAGAAAAGAACTGTAAGACTTNAGTTCCTTTTTTTTTTTTTTGGTAAAATTTTATTTTTATATTTACACAAAATGGAACAAAATCTTCTCTGTTTGTCAACTTGTGGTTCCAGAAGTCAAAACAAAGGAAAAGCCAGGTTGCATTGGAAAGGAGAATATGCTCTGATATGGAATTAAGGTATAAAGCTTTATATTTGATTTCAATTTCCACCTGATCAGTACTGAAAATAGACACTGTGTGTGTACAATTGCTTGTACACCAAACATGGTTATCTGAAGCTCATACAAGGTTGAAAGGGACTCGTTACTAATTACGTTTCTTAGACAGATGATCTGTGAATTTTCTATGTACACGGTATCTAGCATTTGGCTTTTTAACCATTGAAGATGAGACACTTTTCTAAGTCTATCTTATCAGCAGCTGAACAGATGCTCATCAGATATTCTGTCCTCAGCCTCAAAGAACCCTCTTTTTTTTGCAAATACTGAGCATGGCAAATCACTCTCTATATTTGGACATTTCTGGTGAATGCATTTATAAGTCAATAGATTAATAGAGATTATATATCTGAAAAAATATCTCAGTGCTGAAACTCAGGGAACTGGGGAAAAAATAACTTTTATTTTTCTTCTGAATAATTGTTAAAGAAACTCTAGCATGTCTATTACTAACTGTAGGCAGTCAGGTTACAGATGAAAACCCTTCTTATGGGAAATGAGCCAGGCTGCCTTAATAGACTGTGACAAAGAGAGGAAAACTAAAATGTCCACTACTCCATTAAAATCATGGGCTGGCAGATGGTGATTGCTCATGATTTTTTTTAGGTCAGCTCAGCACAGCTTTGCTCTACATTCAGGGAAAGAGAAATGAGAACAGAACATTTTAATGGAAATTTCCTAGGCAAGATATACAAGTTCTCTCATTCACTGAGGTTGAGAGGGATAGCTCACAACCACAGGAATGCTACAATCATGCACCAGAGCAGGATGCGGAGAGCCATTCTCATGCAAAGAACAAGGGAACATGCTACCCAGTTATTATTTTGCCATCCGCTTACCCAAAAAAAAAAGCCAGAGATAAAGCGCTCCTCATTTTCCCTCAATGGTAAAGTGAGGATAATGAGGATAATGGTACTGATGCCTCTTTGAGCCATCCCAATGAGAAGCACGGCAAATTTTTGTGTATTCTTTACATCTGTGACCTTCTCTGAGTACTCTTGCAACCCGCTTCTCAACCTTATCCAAGGAATGCATGTCAGAATGACTCCTGGAAATGATGAAATGAAACAAATGAAAAAGATGTGACATAATAAAAGTTACTGTAGTCTATAACACCAACAAAGTATTAGAGCAGCCTAAGTGACAGACAGATATCTAAATTTTTGTATTGTTCACATGGAAACTTCTCTGCTGTGAAGTCCACTACATACTTATGTAAGTGGAGGACATGGAGTGCCTCCTTAAACAGCTAACTGTACTTTGTAAGTAGCCTAGCAAACAGAAGAGACATAGCCACTTCACTATAATTAAATGTTCAGGGAGGGTAAAAGTGTTCTGCTGTTGACTTTTCCCCCCTGTGTAAACAGATCTAAGCTTCTTTAAAGCTAACATATAGAGTAGACAATTTTCACTTTGTGTTCTTTCTTGTTTCTCAGAAACTGCAAGTGTTTGGTAGTTTTTTGCCCTCATTTCCTCTCACAAATGCTGAGACAAGACACTCCTGCCTCACTCAAGACATGTTGTAGATGTCACGAGTGTTCAACTAGCTCCCAGCAGAAGCAGAATTTAAAGGACATCACAATGAAGTTTTCTTCAAAGCCAAGAAGTTCTATAAGCTAAGAGTATTTACTCTGCATTTTAACCTTGTGATTATTACAGTCTTCCTAGACCAAGGATCCTATAGGAAAACCAATGAAGACAAAACCTGGCGGTTTTTTTGTTGTTGTTTTTATTAAAAAAAAAAAAATAGAATAAAAGTTCTTAACATTTTATATTCTGAAAAGTAATGTGAGAAATTAATGGAGATCAAAAATTGTTAAAGCCCTTTTCCTGTCTCTCCTGCTAGCAGTTGTAAAGGCTCAGGAGAGGTTGTAATCAACATGGAAAGCAGAGCAAATGCAATGTTCATTGTGAGTGGTGTCCCATAGTCCCACGGCTGGAGGTCGTCACCATCAGTTAAGTGACTGAAAGTCTCCATTTAAGACCAGATTCCCAATGGGAATCCCATCTGGGCTGCAGGTTTAATGCAAAAAACTGGACATACATAATATGGAAGCAACATCCTAGGGTCTCAGACATGGTGCCAGCTGATGTCAGCTAATGAGTAGAGTACTACTAGTTGAGGCCTTCTACCTGTGTATCTCCTGTGCCATAACCCTTTTGAAAGAGGCAAAAAAGGAGAAGAGAGAGCATTACACTGAGAAAGTAACTTATTGTGCTAAAACACACTTGTCTATTGATGGCTGTAAAAAGATTCTTAAGCCCTGAATCTCTTGCCGTGTAATTCTCTGACTCAGTTCTATCCAAAGATAGCACCAAAATTTTATAACTAAAATCGTAGTATTACAGAATCATAGAATGGCAGGAGTTGGCAGGGACATTAAACCCACGCAGTTCCAACCTCCCTGTTGTGGGCTGGTTGCCTCCCACTGTATCAGGCTGTTCAGGGTCCATCCAGCCTGGCCTTGAATGCCTCCAGGGATGGGGCACACACAGCTTCTCTGGGCAGCCTGTGCCAGGGCCTCACCACCCTCAGAGGAAAGAATTTCCTCCTAACATATGATTTAAATTTCCCTTGTTTCACTTTAAAACCATTCCCCCTTGTCCTATTACTTCCAGACTGTGTAAGAAGTCAGTTTCCTTCCTGAATATAAGCTTACTTTAGGTACTGGAAGGCCACAATGAGGTCTCCCATGGAGCCTTCTTTTCTCCAGGCTGAACAAGACCAACTCCCTCAGCCTCTCCTCACATGAGAGGTGCTCCAGCCTTCTTATTAGCATCCTTGTGGCCTCCTCTGGACCCACTCCAGCAGCTCCACATCTTTCTTGTGCTGGGGGCCTGAGGTCTGGATGCAGGACTGCAGGTGGGGACTCACGAGGGCAGAGCAGAGGTGGACAATCCCCTCCCTCACCCTGCTGCCCTCCATCTATTGATGCAGCCCAGGATGCAGTTGACCTTCCTGGCTGCAAGAGCGCACTGCCAGCACATGTCCAGCTTTTCATCTATCAGAACATCCAAGATCTTCTCCACAGGGCTGCTCTCAAGGGGTTCTTCTCCCAGTCTGTACACACATCTGTGATTACCCCAAACCAAGTGCAACACCTTGCACTTGGCCTTGTTGAACATCATTCAGTTCCCATGGGCCCACTTTTCCAGCCTGTCCAGGTCCCTCTGGATGGCATCCCTTCCTTCAGGGATATCAACTGCACCACTCAGCTTGGTGTCATCAGCAAACTTGCTGAGGGTGCACTCGATCCCACAGTCTAAGTCACCAATAAAGATGTTGAAGAGCACCGGTCCCAAGACGGACACCCTGGTGGACACCGCTCGTGACCGGCCTCCACCTGTACATGGAGGCATTGACCACAACCCTCTGGCTATGACCATCTAGCCAATTTTTTATCCACTAAGTAGTCCACCCATGAAATCCATACATGTCCAATTCAGACATAAGGATGTGGTGAGGGACCATGTCAAAGGCCTTGCACAAGTCCAGCTGGACGACATTTGTTACCTGTCCTTTGTCCACCAATGCCATTGCTCCTTCACAGATGGGTCAGGCACAATCCGCCCTTGGTGAAGCCATGATGGTTGTTCCAGATCACCTCCTTGTCTCGCATGTGCCTTAGACAGATCCCAGGAGGATCCGCTCCATGATCTTCCCAGGCACAGACGTGAGGCTCACCAACCTGTAGTCCCCCGGGTCTTCCTCTCTCCTTTGCTTAAAAATGAGAGTGATGTTTCCCTTTTTCCAGTCACTGGGGACTTCACCTGACAGCCACGACTTTTCAAATATGATGGCTCAGCAACCACGTAAGCCATAATAAATAAGCCAAAATAAAAGAGAAGATTTGAGAACACATAAACACACGTAGTGTGGGGTGGAAGAACATGACAGAGCAGGCAATGGCTGCTCAGCCTGCCTAAAGGATACCAGTGAGGTAGTGATAACTGATTCCTGCTCTGGGAGACAAGGCTAAGGTAATTATTCATCCCAGCATCTTTCTGATGTTTGGTGAGCAATGAGGGTAACCACCAGGGAAAGTGTTTTGTAAACCTGGGAAGATGTAGGCTTGAATATAGACATTGCTGAAATACTGACCAGAGATGAAGCATTATGTTTTCATTACTTCTGATGACTGAACTCGGCCAGAAAACCCATTAGCCTTTCCTGCCCAGTGCAGAGGCCCAGGCCCAGGTCAGCCTATTGACACCAAAGTAATACATGGCTTTCTCTAAAGCACAGGCCTGTAGGGCCCACTCATTCTTTCTCAAAACTTTCTCCTTCTTACTTGGAACATCAAGGGATGAAATATCTCCAGGTGAAAACATTTCTGACCAGCTCCACTTTGGCATAAAATTGCTCTTATATTTCCTTTACAACTTACAAATATTTTCTGCAATGACTCCATGAAAACATTCTTCTTTCCAGGGTTCATTCCTTCTCTGCCTCTCTGCTGCTGTAGAGCAGTGACTCTCCCTCACTGTGGCCAGTTCATACGATTAGTATCTTCAAGACTGCCTTTGCTAAGAGAGAAATTGTGAGGTGAAAGTTGGCCTCTTCTCCCAGGTAACTCACATTATGACAAGAGGCCAATAGCCTCAAGCTGCACCAGGGGATGTTCAGGTTGGATATTAGGAAAGATTTCATCTAACGAAGGGTGGCCAGGCATTGGGACAGGCTGCCCAGTGAGGTGATGGAGTCTCCATCCCTGGAGGTGTTCAAAAAACTTGTAGATGTGGCACTTAGGGACATGATTTAGTGGGCATGGTGGTGAAGGACTTACGGTTGGACTAGGTGATCTTAGAGATCTTTTCCAACCTTAATTATTCTATGCTTCCATGATTTTTCTTTTTTGTTTTTTATCCCAGTCATCTCAGGCATGGTGAGCTTTTCCCCAAACAGAGAAGGAGCTGATGGGGAATTGTTTACAGGCAGTGGAGAAGAAGGATATGTTTGGCCTTCATTTGCAGCTTTCCGAGCTGGTGTCCACACATGTTCTGAGACCACCACAGCAACTGCATACTACCCCTGCAGGTTCCCCAGATGCTACTGGAACACAAAGCATCCATGGCAGCAAGTATAACCTTCAGGCTTCACATCCTGCTTTCATACCTCCTTCCATACTTCCCTTATACTCCTCCTTCAGTGCTGCATCCTGACTCTTTTGATTGTGTACATGTTTGGAGAGAATGTGGGACTTTCCCCAAGCTTGGGGTATCAACAGGCCGGAAGACAGTCTTGCAATCCTTGCTCACAGATAATGACAGCTGATCTTCTACTTCACTTCCATACTGTTTCCAGGGGATTCCTTGTGCCTAGGGGCGAGAAGTCACATCTCCTGAGTGACAGGATTAAGATACTTACTTCTCATCCGTGTCGGCTCCAGTTCTTCCCCAAGAGTGAGTGCCTTAGCTAGACTCATGCAGTGTTTTTGCATGCAGTAACCACAGAGTGTTCAGATAAGTAATGTAACAGCAACATCTGTCCACTTCAGTTTGGAGATAATGCACAGAAGCTTTTCCCCTGTGTGTTGTTGTTTGGCAGAGAATGTCTGGCTCTGCTCCACCCTGAGTCTCTGCAGACATTTAACAGTATTCTTCTTCATTAATTGGTGGGGACTTAAGCTTACAACTATCACAGACTGCATTGCTGTCACCAATACACTTTGGCAGGTAAAAATAAAGACATTCTATTCATACGTCTCTGAGAAGACCTCCAAGAGCTAAGGAGGGAAGAAAAACAGCAATTCTCTTATTCAGGATAATTTATTATATCTAAGCTTTCCATACTATCGAGACAGTGTGTCATGGTTTCTAACATTGTTTCTAGAAGAACAGAGAGTGCCCATTGCAACAACAGTGCTCTGGCAGATCTGCTACTATCTTAACCCTTTCACCCCACATTTGATGCCAAAAACACTGTGGTGGTTTAACCCACAAAACAGTCGCTCGCTCACCACCCCCAGGCCGCAGAAGCCCGGGCCTGCTGGTGTACTGCCAGAGGCTGGTATCAGCGGGATGGAGGAGGGAAGTGAGGGGGGAAAAAAAAAGGTAGAACTCGAGAGTTAAGACAAAAACTAGTTTACTAAAGTAGATAAGGAACAAAAGATAATAAAAATGCGAAGGGGTTATAAGAGTAATTATACTGATCATTGGAATAAAACAGTGACTTAGAAGAAGGCGATTTCTCACCCACAAACAAACCCAACCCAGAAAACCGGAAGAAGAGCCACGTAAGGCGCGGCTGCCCTCCCTCACCGCAGAGCATGGGGAGGGCTGAGATATGATGTATATGATATGGAATACCTCATGGGTCAATTTAAGATAGATGTCCTAACTCCGCTTTCCCCCTCCTCCCCAACTTCCTAATCCCTTCTTGTTCAGCATTCACCGAATTGACTATGCTAGAAACCTTGACACAGGGGTATAAAAGTGCGATAAAAAATGTTATACCAACAAGAAATTTACCCATATTAATGAGTCTACAGTTGGCTCAGTGGTAGGGAAATCAATTTTAACTGATTAACCAAAGAATGATCTATTCTCATCCTTTCCCAGTGGGTTCAAAAAGATACTTATCTGACAAAATCCCCCAGTGCCTAGAATTTTACCTTACTTGAATAAAAAATATGCTACATACAAAGTCATGTCTTTGAGTTCAGTGCACCTCTGAGTAGAACTGTGGCCATGTGAACAGGCACCACCTCAACATGACTGTTATTCTCTCACCCTCTCAGGTGAACATTCTTCAGCAGGGTTTAGTTAAAACATGCCATGTGGTCCCTTAAGGCGCTCCCTACTCCAGCATCTGTAGAGGCTGAGTGACATCCTTATTTCTGATCATGAAATAATACTCTTCTCTTCATGCCTTGCAATTGGAGCTGTCAAGACTGCCTTGCCCCATTTCTGCAGGAGCACATTTTGTTACTGCTGGACCAATTGCTATGCTATCTCAGGCACACTACTAAGACCTAGAAATACTGTTACATGATAATGTAAAATAAGATGTCATACCTGTGGATGACAAATAGCTTGGTGTAAGACAGTTCTGGAATGTCTATTTATCTTCTCTGGGAGTGACAGTCTCCGCTGAGTGCTTAACTCCAAACTGCACATGCAGAGCAGTTCCCCTGCAAGTGGTAGCTGTCACACCAAATGTCTACATGAGCAGAACAGAAGTACTTGTGTGAGGGTGTGTCTCAGAGGCTTCCCACCTTCCATGGAATTCCTGTGTTTGTGGAGAAGCTCATTCTTGTAGACCGTGGGTGGCATGTGACAGTGTTACCCTGTTGTACCAAACAGAAGCTGTAATCCAAACATGCATGTGTCTGACTATCTGCCATCTTGTGGCAAAAGGTGCATGGGAAGAATGTGGTAAAATTGACAGTGTGGCTGGACATGAAAGCGGAAGACCAGGCAGCACTGGAAGACTGATTGCTTTTGCAGGCTGACTGCAAAGGACAAATCACCTTCCAAAGACATGTTGCTAGTGTACATACTCCAGCTGTGTCATATCAATATACCACAGGATGAGCTTGTGTGAAAGGTTAAGGAAGAAGATGAATGGCCATGACACATCATTGAGACTCACACCTATGCAGGAAAGATTCCCTCAGTAACTCCCCATTCCTAATCTCCCACTGTAGTCAATCTTGCTGCAGGAATGTGTTTTTAGAAGACAGTGCATTACTAAATACCTCTGAGAGTCATTAAATTCAGATTGGCTCCTCTTTGGCATATAGGGCCCAAGAAAACAGAGAAGCTGCACATTTGGAGTAGAAAATATCTTCCACAGGAATATGAGACAGGGTAGAGCAGAGAAAGAGGACATCAAAGAGAACAAGATTAATTCTGACCTCAGAGTCCAGCATGTTTTCTATGAACTCATCCTCCAAACCTAAAAAGTGATAAGCTCCAGCCTCAGTTAGCAATGCTTTCATTGCCATCTCCCCAAAGATTAGATGCACCAACCCACTTTGTAATTATTTCCCAAGCTTCTCTTAAATTCAGGCTTAACTAAAAGCACAGGCTGCTTTCTAATAAGATCACATGTAAAACAGTAACAGTTGAACTAATAGCCTTTTTTATTAACCTTTATTAGCCTTAAGTCTCTCCGACATAAAAGCCCCAGAGTAAAAAGCTGGTGTTTGCTCACAGTGAGAGTGCTGGGCAATACACAATAGGCAAACCATTTCCACTCTAATAACTGAGCTATCTCAAATTCTCTAATGCAGTAGTCACTACCAAACACTAATATTTTAATAGCAATCACCAAAGAAAATGTCCAGTGGGGCCACAAAATTCAAGGCAGTTGTTACTTTGAAGTGTGGCATTACAGCTCATCAGGACTAAAATTAACAACAATTATTTCTCAGGTTAGGCAAAAGTGAAACAACAACAACAACAACAACAAATAGAAACCAACAAATCAGGTCTGCTTTTAATCATAATCACAGCTTTGTAGTTGAAATCCTATAGGCAAGTGTGTTTGTCACTGTCAAATGACAGCATGAAACTAAGGGAAACTGATGGGAGCAGTAGAAGAGCTAATCCTGCAGCAATAACACAGCCTTCAAAACGTCTCTCCCTTACTGTGGACAAGACTGTCTGCCTGAATGCTGAAGGGCTAACGTGAAGCTGCAGATGACAGTGATTGTCAGAACTGGCTACAAGTGTGTTTGACCTATTAAAATTGCCCAGCAAGCCCACAAAGCATATGGAGTTCCTGGGAGAAAAGGTTGCTGTTAGATGTGCAACTATTTAAACACATAAGGGTACACACAAACACACACAAACTAATGCCAGACACAATATCCAAGCCTGGAAAAACTCCATGTTACCTCGCAAATGCTGTGTTCTTGGCTAGCAAATGTGTCCTTTCACAGAAGCAATCTTGAGATGGGTGTTTATTTTCCCTCCAGCATTTTCTTGGCTTTGAGACCTTGCTGGCAAGGGGTATGGTTAGAATAAGTCAAAGATTCAGCATTTGGCCTCTCACTTGACAGTAAAATTCCCCACCTCTCAGAATACGATATGGCTGAGACCAAAACAAAGTGGATGACCACAAAATTGATAGGGGAAAAGAGCTCTTCATCGTATCATGGGGAACTGATCCATTCCAGTGGTCTTAAACTAGATCCTAGAGGAATGCTGGAATGTTACTGGCTTGGAGAGGAACAAGTAGATTGAGTCAACAGACTAGGAGTTAGAGTAGCTTTTCTGTGCCTGTTTTTGCTACCTTCCACCAGGAAGTTATGTTCACAGCGATGTTTTGTACTGTGCCAGCAGTCACTGAAGTTGCAGGTGATGCTCCCAATATACAAATTGTTATATATATGTATATTTATGTTGCAGAAAGAAACTGCCAAGACACAGCTGAACTTGATTTATAAATAAATTAAAACCAATAGAAATTGGGAGATTAAATCTTCTGGCAAGAATTCATTATTAGATTCTTCTTGCAAGAAGGAATAAAACTATCCAAGACTCCAAGGAGTTCTCCTTTTGCAAGAACTGTCAGGAAGAGGCTGTTTATAGATTTCTGCCTTGTATCTGAATTTTGCATGAATTATAAATGCAAAATAAATGAAGGTTTCAAACTTTTAGAGCTAGTAAAACATTCAAGAGCATACTTCCAGACCTAGAGAAATGTTCTTCTCTTATCTTTATGTTACATGTTGGGAGACAGTATTAGTTTAAAAAAAAAAAA
>VXAV01010573.1:18432-29611 GCA_013399715.1 Alectura lathami | reverse complement strand
TATAGATCTTTAACCAATAGCACTAAGTATATATATATGCTGTATGTTCAAAAGTAGAGACTAACAGTCAGTGAAAAACTTCTTGCTAAATTTTAGGCAACACTGCTTTTTGACTAGAGGTTGTGCTTTAAAATGTGGTACATACAGAGAAAGGCTAATGCTCTTGAAATTTGGTGACAACAAAAGACTAAACTAAAGGAGTTACACAGCTGAAGAACAGCACAGGAAAGACAGGATCATGAGTTAACAGGCTGTGGAGTACGGGCCCTAATGGAAAACCTGTTCGATTTCTAAGGGTACAAAATGCTTACAGATAGAAAATACAGGAATTTTTACTCTTAATAGCCCATTTGTACTTTTTTTTTTTTTTTTCTTTTTTTACTAAATATATATTCTGGAAGTGGGAAATTGTTTACAAATTTATGCATATGGTATTAGGGTAAAATTATAAAAACTAACCCCCCATCCAAAATTTGTAATCTTTGGATAAGTTCACTTCTACAGCTCTTCTACATTTGACCTCATGGGATTTTTGTTCTCACTACGTAATATACTCAATGGGGGAGTTTGGTTGAAGAGTACATTTCCATGCCTCTCTCCAAGAATTACCTGAAATGAAAATAAGAATAAGTTTATAGGGCAAAGAATACTGTTAATGTCTGCCGCTGCTACGTGATTGCTTCCTAATCAGTTAAAAAATTAGAATTGCTCATTACTTTGCAGAGCTCCCTTTCTGAAAGGAAATGTGGTGAAGGAGGCTTATGTGATACTAATTGGACATGCACCGTCTTGGTTGCACTGCCCTAAGATGCCAGTTCCAGCACTCACAGCAGGTACCTGGGCACTACATCTCCTGCATCAGCAGCTCTCAACAGACTGACTTTTCTTTTGGACTCTTCAGCCCTGCATCCTCACAGGATAAAGCCTGAAAGCTCTCTGAAAGTACAGTTTCTTTCTTTTGCTAATCTGCCCCTCCTCAAATCCTAAAATTGCTGAGGATTTAACTTTGCTTTGGGGCTGTGATGGGCTAAGCAGTGGAGACTAACCCATTCAGTCCCAACTGGTCTCTGTGTTCATCCCACAACAGAAGGAAGAAAGAGGAGCTCTTGTATTGCAAACCAACAGAGAATGCTACCAAGATAAGATCAGCATTATGCCCAGTCTAATTTCACATATCTGAGGCAACTTTCTGAGAAAGAAACAAATCACTGCTGACTAAGTATATGGAAACTAATTCAAACTGGGGCATTTACCTCCTAGAAACCTGAGCGGGTTTCTGCAGTGTCTTTCCCACAGAAAGACAGTACCAATCCTCTGGTATTTTAAAAACTGAAGCTTTAAATTGCAACTTAAAGGATTTTGTTATAGTACAGATTAGAACATTTTCTGCAGGTTCTGAGTTATCCTTGAAGGAGCTTTTTATCTAATTGTTATTCTCAAGAAAAAAGTTAGCAAATGTTGACATCATTTAATTGTATAATTGTTGAAAGTCACTTCATATCATTTAGTAAAGACACTGGTTTAATCTTTTTTTCTTTTTTAATTAAATTTGCCACAGAGATGTATTCACATTATTAAATCATCTTGCATTTACAAGTAGAGTTTAAAAACAATATATTTTTAGAATGACTCATCCTCAATCAATCATCTGAATGGGTCTGCCAGGAGAAAGCAGACTCCAGAAGGCACAGCAGAGTCAGAATTCCCCCAGGAGAAGGATGCAGACCAACATGGTTCTCTGCACTGTGCACTGCATTAGTCTTGCACCAAAGCAACAGGAAGGGCAAATGTTAAAGACAAAAAACAACCTAAAATATCTCAACACCATCAGTGGGAAGAATATATTCATTGTCTGGTAAAGATCATGACTTTTAATTTTAGACAAGCTTCATGAAGGCTTTGATTAGCACCGACAAGAAACATGCTCAGAAGACACTCGCATGACCTGATCTAGTTTGAATTTATGACCTGCACTCAGCTTTGGACAAATACTATGCTTGGAAAAATCCAAGGTAAAACCATGTTCTGTGCTTTGGAATTGAGACAAGCAGGATTGATTCTCCTGATAGTTTTGCCTAAGCCAAAAGAATGCACAAGGACAGTCTGTCTTTATAGTTGTTGTCCAAAACCTGCTGAATCCACATACGTGTCATAGACAATGGACAGACCTCCTTGCTTTCCAGAGTCTTGGTCTCAGAGTTTTCCAGCCAGAAAGTGAAAAGAGCTTCAGACTGAATTTTGAAAGGAGTAAGTGACTGAGTGGCTTGCTTAGCAACCCTGAAAAATAATAGCTCAAGGTTAGCCACTTGTCTGAAAATGTCTACCTGTTAACTTGCCTTTTATGGACTGCATGCAGAACAGTGGCCCAGCTACTACGCTGTGGAAAAAAAAATATTTCTCTTTTTCTATATTATTTCAATGGTGAGAAGAAATTTGTATTTGTATTGTCAGTGCTTCCACGCAGCACTCTACTTTCTACTTACAGACATAGAGAGAAAGAGTGACGATCCACCTCCATCTTACAGTAATGCTCAGCTTCATCACCACCTTGGGTCATATCTTTTCTCTGAATGACAGCACTGAGATTCTGAATGAAGCTTAGAACATTTTTCATGTCAAGTAAACAGGAAAATAATTAGGTGATTCTTAGGTAGCTTTGAGAATTAAAGACTAGAAATGCCTTTCTGAATGCATTTTATTGCCTCTAGGTATTTTTATAAATAGTAACATGAAGTTACCATTTCCAGTTAGCATTTTCTTTACCCATGGCCTTTGTAGGTAGGATGAAATATTGAGCAATACATTTCTAAAAGAATGAATGCACTTTCCTCGAAGACATGACGTATTCAAAGGACTATTGAACTTTCTGAAAGAGAAGAAAACTCATCTTTGACAAAAATACCTTGTAAAATAAACCATCTTTCCATCATAGTCCTTCTGATTTGACCTCATCTACGGTGTTCTTGCTGTATTAAAACTTTGACATAGAATTCCTTGATTCTTTCCCTTTTCAGCACTTCTAGGCAAAATGTCACCTTACAAATGGGTATGAAAGGATGTCTGAATTGGATGTTTATTCACAGAGACATTTTATAATGACAGAAACACCTATACCAAACAATCCACTGATCATCAAATGCTATGTCATTTGCACTTCTCAACAGCACTCAAAATTATAACTAAAATTTCTTCAAGGCATAGTAATTTAGCCCTATGACACTGGAATCTAGTCTTAGGTGTTATATTCTTTAAACTCAGTACATTTCAAGCTCAGAAAGTAATAAGACCAGCATTAGGCAAAAGTTTTTCACACTTTGTGATCTGCTGTTTACAATGGGTTTCCTCCTGTACTGTCATGGTTAAAGATACTGTGCTTCTGGAAGGGAATTTCAGTGGTTTTTATTGTCAGGATGGAAAAAAATCTAGTCATATTTTTAGCCCACTCTCTATGAATAAAACTTGAATCATCTGAGCAGTTTCAGGAAAAAAATGTTAATCAGAATCTATGGGTTGACCAATTAAAACCTGGCACCAAGAAACATCCCTGTGTTGAGCTTTGTTCTTCAGTAAGCCTGAGTTGTTTAAACACATCCAATGTAAAAAAAAAAATAAAATAAAATCATAGCCTGCGAGAAGTTATCTGAAGTTCTAGGGTGAAAATGTCTTTGCTCATTAAGAAGAAAACAGAGCAGGAATTTGCTTTTTTTTGGCTTACATCATATTCTGTCAGCACAGTCACACTAAGCTGAGAGTCTGAAGATTAATTATCCTCAATATCTTCAATGAAACACTCGCTAATCCCCAGTAACATTTCAGCTGTGTGATACAGGGCAGTGAGTTCAGAACTGTTCCTCGTCCATCTGGATCCAGATAAAGCAAGTTCTGCCTTCAGAAAGCTCAGCAGTTATTTCAAATGGATCAAATGAACAAGGATTGTCTGTAACATTTCTGAACCAGACAGGTAACCTCTCTCTCACCTTCCTCCACTCCACCCATTTCTCTTACCCCTTGGCATGCCTTGGGATTTCTCCTGATGTGGGCACTCATTAGTACTCCATCAGTGTGCCAATGCCAGCCTGGGTTGCTGATTCCTGCCATCTTGAAGCTACTGCAGTAATCATTTTGCCTGGTGCTCTCATAGCTGATAACCTTCCCAGAAGCCTGCAGCATCAGCTATATTAATGGGAATTACTTTCCTGCAGCACAAGCAACCCCTAAGGACAAGTGTATTCAGCAGAAGTGTACAAACAATAGCTTTAAGCATTCTGGACTATTTTGTGTTGAAAAGACTCTAGTCTTTTCATGTCTTCTGCTTTTTCTGATCTCTGCTGCCCCTCAAAAGGCACAGGCTTTATATCACTTGTTCCCTGTGGAATAAGTTCTGTCTCATTGGATGATGCTTAATTTTTTTGAGCATCTTTCTTTTTCTTCCTCAGGACAGTCTCTTGTCATCTTTCAGAAAGGTCATTGTGAAAAGATTCAACTGCTTCTGAACAGCCCCCTAGGCATCACTGAGTAGCAGACAGAGAATCGAGTCATGAGTTTTTACCTAATACATAAGACAGGTAGACTGTGTGGAAATTCTCAAGCAAGGCTAGGCAGCACTGAAAGTCAATGGTATGGATGTTGATATGTGTTGTGGTTTAAACCCTCGGTATCTCACAACAGTAGCTCGCTTTCCCCTCCCCCTCTGGAGAGCAAGCTCGGGAATGCCGGCGGCTGCCAGCGGCCAGTATCAGCGGGGGGAGAAGGGAAAGTGAGAGGAAAATAAAAGGTAGAACTCTAGAGTTAGTATAACTAACTTTACTACAATAGTAAATTTAGAATGTAAGAGATTTGGAGTAGAACAATTAACTTACAGAAAAAAAAAGGCAAGTTCTCACCCATGCGCCAGCCCAACCGCACCAGCCCGACCGTGCAGAGCCAGAACCCGCTGCACTGCACCTGCGCGCACCTGCCCGCGCCGCAGGGCCCCACGCCAGCCAGCTCTCTCCAGGGAGACCTCACTGCAGCTTTCCAGTACCTAAGGGAGCTTAGAAACAGGAGGCAGATCGACTTTTCTTGTGCGTTGATAGTGATAGGACAAGGGAGACATGGTTTAAACTAAAAGAGGGGAGATTTATGTTAGATGTTACAAGGAAATTCTTTCCTCAGAGACTGGTGGGGCACTGGCACAGGCTTCCCAGAGAAGCTGCGGATGCCCCATCCCTGGAGGTGTTCAAGGCCAGGGTGAATGGGCCAGTTTGGGTGGCAAACAGCCCACGGCAGGAGGCTGGAACTAGATGATCTTTGAGGTCCCTTCCAACCCAAGCTATTCTGTGATTCTCTGTCAGTAGACATAAGTTAACCCCGAAACAACATGCGTATTTAAGTCAGAACAGGCTTTTGAGTAATCCTGAATTTTTAGGCTCTGTATCTCGCTGTGGTCCAATAAGAAATAAAATAGCAAGGTCTGGCCTGAGCCCACATCCTCTGAAACACAAACCTTGGCAATCTTTTTAGCCCTGATATCTATGTTCAAGAAGACCACAAAAAGCTTCTGAGAAGAAAATTCTACTAAATGAAATCAGTATTTGGTGGTAAATGTTGGCTCCCCAAGATGTGAAGAAGCTTAGATACATTTCTTACAAAGGGCAAACCCTCTGTACACACTGGATTTGGCGACCCCAAGTAAATGACAACCATACATTTCTATGTTGGCTATGAATTATTTCTCTTCCTCCATCTGGTAATGTGGATGCTTGTATTGCTGTGAAGAGGTTCTTAGGAGATATGAAGATTTTGACCCATCAGCAGCTTAGCAAGGTAAACCACAAACTTTGAGGCAGGCTGTGAGAAGACTTTGACCACAAGCTGTCTGTATCATAGAGGTACTGAAGTGAAAATCGCTTCACAGGTAAGAACAGCCATAGAGATTACAAAACAAAACAAAACAAAACAAAAAAAAAATAGAAGAGACATTTACATGTTCCCCAGGCCAGCATGCTGGGTGGAATATTATGCATGTGGGCAGTAAAATTGTAAAACCCTTGGCCTGCCCCTCACATACTGTCTCCTTCATAATATGAGCAGTATATCCAGGTATGGAAGAGATTGGCATGCTAGGCTCTCCACTGTGCTGAGTTCACTGCAGGTTAGACCAGAAATTGGAAGCAGCTGTGACCAGGGGCAGATCCTATCTCCACAGTAGGTATTCCTGTCAGTACAGGGGCAGAGCACACCTCATTACAAGATTGCTGCTGAGATGAAGCAGTTTGTCTTCTTTCATGTACGTGCATGTTGCTCTGAATATTGTGAAGCTGAAGTTTTCAAGTAAGTCTGTTTGCTTAGACACATTCATGTGAAACAGGAGCTTTCACAAACAACTTTCCTGATGAACTCCATTTAGGGAAATGAATACTGATCCTCCTAGGTGTGTGCAGGGCTCTCCTAGATCATGATAATGTACTTGGAAGCAAAACTGGAATGAGAACAAGAGCTTTGTATTCTTCTATAACATGAAGACCCTGGGGTCAGACATCCCCAGATAAGAAACTAAAAATTGATACACGGTAAATCGTTGTTGTATCATGAGAACAAAAAAAAAAAAAAGTATTTTATCTTACATGGACCTTCTGAATGGAAGGTGGGAAGGAAGGAAAGATCAATGTAAAATAGGAGAAAAGGAAATAGCATGCAAGACCAGCAGTGGATGAGCAAGCAAGAACGTGATGCTGGTAAAATGAGAAGAAAATCGTGAGGATTTTTCTCAGGAGTCGGGAAAGCAAGGCCACAGATATAACAGAGAACTGTGAGGTCTGTTCAGAGTTTGCAGGGAGGCTGAGGGCACACATGGGGAAGAACAAAATGTAGGTGAGAGGAAAACTACAGGAGTAAAAAAAATACAGGGAAAATAACGACACATACACAGATTACGTGCTGGAGCTCATAGAGTATAAACACAGACAGCTCAGCCTTTCCACAACTTCTCAGTCTGTGTTTTCACTCCATAGGGCTGTCACTGTTGCTGAAACCACAACCATGGCTTTAGAGATGAAGCGACACACCAGGGTGGAGCCAGCTCTGTTTTTTCGATGCAGTAGTTGCTACAAATCCCTCTTTTGCTTCAAGTTTTATAATTTTTTTTTTCTCTGTCAGCTTGCTCAGCTGATACATACAATTCAACCCACGAGTTATGCAGTGGGCAAGAATAGGGGCCTTCCCAGATAACAGTTAGGGGCAACAATTTCCTTAGTTTAGCATTGGCTATGAACCAGGCCAGCTGCTTCAGACAGCAGAAGTTTCTTTCTTCTCATGCAGAGGTCTCTGGTGCAGTTCCCAGGGCTAAGGAATTTTACTAATATTCTGTGTTCCCATTGATTAATTCGTTCTCTTTTTTTCACTTAACAAGGATGAACAACATCAGGGGAAAGAAAAAAAAAAAAAAGCTGAATGCAAGGGTGCAGTTTTTACAAGTGATTTTGATAATAATACAGAGCAGACACATTAATAACAGTACAGGAAATAACATTGCAAAAATAATATTAAAATACTCAGCTTTTGTAATAATTAGTACTTAGAAAATACTCATGGGAAATACGTTGTTTAGTTTGCTTTGTACACTGTATAATTAATCCTTCGACCCTTACAGCATTACATGTACAAGACAGATCTAGCAAAAGCACTGAAGTATATTGCCCTCATCTTTCAGTACTGAGAAACAGAGCTGCAGCATAAGGCAAGCCACTTCCCTGAGCAACCATTCCACTAACTGATTTGGTCTCTGGAAACCTGGAGTTCTTGATAAATTAAGGAAAACAGACTGTTTTGATGAAGTTGGGGGAAAAAAAAATGGTACAAGACATCTGAGAATTTATCTGCTCAAAGCAGAACTTGCAAGTGGCTTTCCAGATATGGTTTTCTTGTGGTGACCAGTTGGCCCAGCCGCTAGGCTAGCCAAATTTTTCCACTGACAAAGAAAAATCTCCCTGATCTTGGTCTGAAGTTTGTTTAAGCCCATGTGAACTGGGGACTGCAGCTGTGGTGTATTTGGGAGAACAGTCCCACAGCAGAAGTACTAGCAAAACACTTGGAGTACAGACAGTCCTCCAGCTCCTTCTCACAGTGCCTGCTGAAGCACAGACCTCCTTAAGTTGAGTAAGATACTCACCATAAACAGCTCCGGTCAGCCTCTTAACACTCCTTCAGGAGAATGGAGTACATCAGGTCATATGGCTGCTCACAACCTGCTCACTGCTGGGTTGCCACCAGCAGTGGGCTCAGAGCGTGGTGCAGGCACAATACTAGAAATTTTAGGATCCTGGAATCAGTGCTCCAATAGGTTTTAGGATATTAATAACTTCCATTTCAGTTTTCCAGTTCCTTGTTGGCTTAGACTTTTGTTTCTGGGGATATGTACAAATGTCTGTCTATCATTATCCACCAAGGTAATGACAGTCATCTAAATGGGTACTTTTTTCTTACAATCCAAATATTTTATTCAGGTTCTTAAGTCAAGTTGGAACTGCTCAGATATTAGGCTTCTGAACGCACTCACCAGGCTAAGCCCTCTGAATATTTCTTCTAAAAATTAATAGACAAAAAGGAGAAACCTGCTACATCAAAGTAATGTTAAACAAAAATATGCTGAAAGCACAGAGAATACAAGAAAGTGCTGTCCGCATCTGTTCCTGCTAGGTTCCCTAGTGACTCACCATTGCAGAATTTCACAGGAAAGAACTCTCTAAGATGTCTGTCTCAGAGGGCCTGTGCCAGGCTTAGTAGGGAACCAAATGAATTAATCACATTAGCTCACACAAAAAGATTCCATCAGATATTCGTCCTTGTAAATCTCAGCTGCACAGAGTAATAAACCATCTCAGGGATACTGCATTGCCTGAAATGGGGACTGCATGCCAAGTGGGATGTCTGCACCCCAGTCTGAAGTCACACCAACTCTCCTACTGCTTCACTTCAGGCTCTCTGGTTTTAAAAGATTCTGCTTAAAGCAGATCAGTGATCAAGGACAAGTGACACAGAGAAAATCCATCTGGGTAGCCTGCTTTCATTTTCTTTTTCCAGAATGGAAGGAGGTAGAGTCCGTGAGCCTATGTTGCATTACATCATTCTGGGCATTTGTCTTAATGCAAGCAAGAAGTAGCAACAGGTAATTATCATTTGATTCCCAGATGACATATAGCCAGACCTAAAAGGCCCAAAGCTTCAAAGGCTCCAAGATAGGATGTCTCCCAGCCTCCCATACCAGGGCATGTCCTGTGTACAATACCAAGCAAAAGAAGCAAGACCTTGGAGTGTTTTATCCAGATTCAGAAGTACAGTACAGCTGTTTGTGCCTCCCTAAGTGAGGCATGAACAGGGGAACAAGAGAAGTCACTTTGTGGTAATGAAATATTGATCTAAATACCTTTCAGGATCCTTTCAGCCAGGGTCTGTGAGGTTGAGATGAGTCAGAGAACTACAGGAAGAGCTGTAGGTGACCAGACGTCATTTCCTGCACTCTGCTGTAGCAACTACACGTGTAGCCTGTAGAAGGATACTCTGCTCAGACTCCACTACTTCTGCCCAAACAAACCAATTCTTTAAAAAATCATATACAAGACTGTTGATTACATGCATTATTAGTTGGTGTATCACCACAGGTAGTTTGGTTTAGCACAGCAGACTAAATCCTTTCACTTTGGCAGATTTATCTCAGAAATAACAATATCTTTGGAATGCTCCAGAGTCATTATCAATGTTGACTTTAGAAAGAAAGCATCTTCTAGATTTTGGAATAGGTAGAAAGAGACTTTTCAGAGGCAGTGAGAATTCCTTCACAATATTCTCATTCTCTTTTGAGATTTCTGACAAGATGGAAGAATATTAAAAGGGAATGTTCTAGTTGCATTATTTCAGTAACAGCATCAAAAGTTTTCTTGCTATTTCGGTAAATATTTCAGATTTATTTAGGTAAATGTTTCATTCCATCTGAGGCTTTTCTGTGTGTTCTTTAGTGAGGAAACTTGCCAATCAGAATTTCTTTTTCTCATAAGCTGCAGCAAAATGAAAGGCGCCCTGGAAACTGACAGAATAAATCAATAAATACATAAATAAACAGAATTTTAAAAGATACCAGTTTGATCAAGGCATTATTAAAACAAAACTAAAACCAAAAACCCACAAGTATTTAATTCTTTGCTGATGGTAAGGATACGCTTTTCTTCTAGGCAGATCTATTAACACAAAAATTTAACACTAGAACTCCATAACACTAAAAACAAATCAGAAATGACATTCACAATTTGTCAGAAGATAAATAATCCAAGGGCCAGAGCCTGTCTCCTACAAATACAAGAAGACACCAGTAATGATGCGACAGAAAGGAAGAAAATTTGTCGATTTTTACAAAGCTTCCAACTGTTAAGAAGCAAGGCACATCAATTGGGTTCACAGCATACCTTACCGGGGTCAGCCTGCTCCAAGATCATTTTCAAACCTTTCATTTCATTGACTACCAGAAAACAAGGTACGATTTCAGAGCGGTAATTGGTTATTTCCTACTCGTGCCACAGGCGTTTAACATGAAATTGATGATTTATGGCTGTTTAATTTGCACAACTTTTATTAATTGTCATCACAAGGAGGGCACAAGACTCAACTGCATATCAAATGTATCACAGCCTCTTTAGGTAACCTGCTTTATGCATCATTCTCTGATTAAAGACATGTCAACTCTTCACTCTTGGACAAACTCTCTTGTCTGGAAGACGTGCCTCATTGCTCTGTCCTGATGTAACGATACTGACAAACTATCTGTCTGACCTCTCTTTTTCACTATTTTAACACCATCAAAAGATGAGGTAGTTGAGAGGTGATTTATGCTATGCCAGCAGAAGAAAAATGATGTTCAAAAGACATGCCTACATGGGTAGCACTTTATCTTAATAATATGTGAGAGAAGAAGTTCATCTCAGTATTTTTTAACTACATATGATCAGGAATTTTTTGATGACACATTTCTCTCACAAGCAAAGGCAGAAAAAAAATTTCAGATGTTGTCAAAACAAGCATTTGTTTTGTCCCTTCCCTGGACGTGTTCAAGGCCAGGCTGGATGGGTTCCTGGGCAGTTTGATCTCGTGAGCTAGTGGCTGGCAGCCCTGTCCATGGCAGGGGGGTTGGAACTAGATGATCTCTGAGGTC
>VXAV01010572.1:39163-86417 GCA_013399715.1 Alectura lathami | reverse complement strand
CCCCCGTCCGACCTTTTTGGTCGCATGCTTTTAAAACCATGGGCAGCGTGCTTCATCGCCGCTGAGGAGGGCCAAAAGCACCTGCGTTAGCGCTGAACAAGGGCCAAAGGCGAGGGCCGTTGGCCTCCACCCGTGGGTGAGGACTCCGGCAGCAGCTGCCTGAGCTCCCAGCTGGTCTGCGCGGTCCTTCTGCAATCGCTCCCTTCCCTTTTCTCGGTGAGAAAAACACCGCGCACCAGCTCCAAGAGCCTCCAGCTGCTTGCGTCTGGGGCTGCGTGCTCTTCTGGGGTGGACGCAGGCAGGGTGCGAAAGGTCCGCAGGCCCAGGCTGGCCGTGCTGCTCGCGGGCGCCTCGGTGTGTGCCCTGCCGTGCAGACGTGACACGCAGGGGGCTCAAGCTTTGCCTTCTTCTGGAGAAACTTGTGACCTGTTATCTCAGGAAGCCTCTTCCGAGGAAAGGAATGGGAGCAGTGACTGACAGCAAGAGCCTTGCAGCGTGCTGCTGGGGGAGCTGCCACGCTTCCGCTCATACAAGTAGCTCAAGCAGCTGTTGGAACAAGCATGGCTTTAAAATACATGGCTTCATGATGTTTCAGCCTCTTCTTTTCTCCTTTCGTTATAGAGTACCACAAAAATATTTCATAGAGATAATCCTCGCTGTCCCGTAGGGACACTGAAGTTTGAACACAAGGCATCTTATTTAAACTAGAAAGTAAGGGCTCATTTTATCTTGCATCTTTTTGTGGTACATTTTTTACATAAGGAAGTGTTTTTGTGAAACTATGTCACTTTTGCTATTGATGGTAAAGTTGAAGGAAGAATAAAGATTGGAACCTCAATGCTTCAACTTACAAAAAAAACAGGTATTTTTTAAAGTAGCACAGAAGTTTTTACACAGAAAAATAGAAAAAAAAAAAAGAAAAATATGCCTCAAGTAAAAGAAGAAGGAATACATGTAAGTATATTCTTACTGACTCTGCACACACCATGCTTGGTACAAAGCCAGTTTTGTTTTCTTTCCTCCACCCCTCAGACTAAGACGAACAAGCCCGTGATTTGTCACTGCTGTAGGCCCAGCTCTGCCACTGACCCGCTGT
This sequence comes from Alectura lathami, assembly GCA_013399715.1. NCBI lineage: Eukaryota > Metazoa > Chordata > Aves > Galliformes > Megapodiidae > Alectura > Alectura lathami. The sequence goes on along the minus strand of VXAV01010572.1, from coordinate 85,321 downwards.
GTGATATCAGGCAGGTCGTCTTGACACGATTCCAGTTTGTCTCGTCTGTTCGGATTACCCTGCTCCTCCTCTGAAGCAATCTCTGATGCTGTGTTTCCCCCAGACCCAGCCCAAACGGAGGCGGAAGTTACTGATCTCAGCTGCCTGAGTTAAATAACTCTGTTATCTGTAGCAAATATAATAGGTCTTTTTGCTCTCTGTACAGCATGGATTTTAGTAACTTGTTAGCTTTTTTTTTTTTTTTTCAACAATCACACCAAATGAATGATCTTTTCTAAGAAAACTAGCACAAAGGCTTAGAAACATACACAAATACAGATGCACAATAGCTCCAAGTTCCACCACTTTCTACAATCCTTCCCACTCTGCTCAAGGCTACCTCCTAGTAGCACCAGCATTATGGCCAGCCCATCTGCTCCTCAGCCTCTGGTGTAGTATTTTAAACTACCGTGGATCTCAGTTTGTTGCTGCTCACAGGTTGGCGTGTCAGCAAGCTGGGAAGGGACAGACCCCACTCCTGCTTCTGGTGCTGGGGTGGTCACTAACAAGTGGCAAAGACAGTGGGAAAGCAGCACTATGTTTTTTTTTTTTTAAACATCACTTCAGCAGTAATTGCCAAAGATCATGAGTCAAAGCCCAACATTTCACTCATGCAAGACATTTTATCTTTCCATGTGATATTCCCATGGAGAAAGTTAAACAAAAAAGAGACTCAACTGAAAGTATGAATTGCATTAATTAGTGGTTAACGTGTCACTTTGATTACTTATCAGTCAACACTTCCCAGACTCATCTGTCTAATGCCATTTGGCTTTTCCATGATTTTTTAGAAGTGTATTGGAGAACATGCTAACTATATTTACTGGCGTGGCTTGAAGCGGCACATTAAAAAGCACTCAAATGAGAGGATCAAACTGATCCCATCTCTCCTTAAAACCTCTTTAAGTCTACAAGTAAAATGTGTGGAAGAATCATCTTCCTTAAACAACACAAGCAGAACACTTCAATTCTGCTATACTTTGGCAAAGTGCTCTTCTAAGGAGACTGTTAAAAAAAGCAGTACTTTTTAAAAGAGTTTGAAATTTAAATGTTGTCATTTTCATGTTATAAGAGACAGGTATCAGGAAGCAACAGTGAGGCCAAGTGATGCAGCTTCCCATGGAAGTCTGAATGCAAATCTGCGGTGACACTCTAAGGACCAGAAATTTTTGTCCAGCTACTGCACTGGTTTTTTTTCTGTCTTGGCACAAGTGATCAAAAATCAAAGTAGGCAATAGAAGGAATAGTAGGAAACAGTAAGGAGAATATCGTATCCCTGGTTTAGCCTCAAGTAAGAAGGGAGTTACCTGGGGCACCATTAGGCAAAGGCAAGGAGCAATGAAAATCATTCAGCCTGCGGTTGGAAAAAAAGAAGGGTTTCTGTTTGCACTCTTTCTGAGCCTAATGCTGATACTGGTTCTTACAGTGTCTATTATCTGCCCTGAAAAGCTGCCAACAGTGATTTAAGGACAGACATTTCACACTGCATCTGCATATCCAGGAGATTCAGATCCATATCTACACATCTTGTTCTGCTCTGTGCTAGACACCAAAGGGGACTGAGCTTCCTACTGGGGAGTTCTGGTAAACACAAAGTTATCCCAGAGAGTAAAAGGACCAAAACATCATCATTAGTAAACAGGGACAGACAAAGTAATAGATGTGAACTGCGAGAAGGAAGAAATGTGACAAATATGAGGAAAAATTTAGGAGGAGCAGTTACGGAACAGGCTGTGAGGCTGGTTTATGGCCCTTTCACTGGTGACGGCGCTGGACTTGACACTGTCCTGTGAGGCATCACTGAAGTGAGTGATCTGGGTAGGATGCAGAGGGTGGTGGGTGACCAAATGGAAATTTTTTTCCAGCTTCATTATAGAGGGCTGTAAAACTCCTCGTTAACTACCTTTTTTAGACTGCTGGGTGAACAGTGACTACGATTTCCAAGAACAAATAACCTGCAGCTAGATTCATACTGAAATACACAGCACCAATTCTTACATTAAAAATGGCAATTCAAGGAAGAAAAAACCAAAAACAAACAAAAAAAAACACATCTGGAGAAAAGGAATACTAAAGGATTCCCTCAAATCTTACTTCAAAGTGTAAAAATTGAGAAAACAAAGTCAGCCTTTGAACACTGCCGGTCATCATCCTCCTCCTCAAACAGAACCCTGCACCTTCTACAGTTTTTATATGTTACTCCAAAGGAAAAAAAAAAAAAAAAACATCTAAATGTTGAGAAACACTGAGCACTCTCATTGCCATCACTTCAGTTTTCATAACACAGAGTGGAGTTATTTCCTACCAAGGCCCTCAGGAATATTTGTGCTGCCAGCTCGATCTGGATTTCCCTCTGATTTCTTCTCTCTCTGATAACGGAGTGACTGCTGATAACCCACAGTCGTTCCTATCGAGCTGACTGAGGTCCACAAACAGAGCAAAAAATAGAAAACAAAAATAAAAATGTAGGGGGCTGACCTTGCTGGCACTCAGAGAAGGCTGGGCTGAGCGTGGCATAGCGCCTGCGTGCTTCAGGACAGGAGGCAGGCAGGTCCGAAGGGCTGGCGGCCCTCTGCATCCAGCTCAGCTCCGCAGCCAGTTCTGCCGATCATGGGCAAGAGGTTTTGAAGCAAAAACAGCAACACCTTTCTTCTGCTGGGAGGTTCAAAGGAGAGGAAAAGATGTTTGCTACATTGATGGTTCTCTCAGTGGAGGTGCCAAGTAGCAATTCACCTGGGACCTGTCTAGGAACACAGAGTCGTATTTTCAGGTTAAGGGCACAGAGTGGTGATTAACAGCTTTTAAGCTGCTTGAGAACAGGGGACAGCTAATCATCATTCATGGCTGTCAAACAGCTGGCTTTGAAACACTGGAAGTTTGTTAGGAGGAGTTAGGTGCGTATGTGAACGACATCATACCTATGATTGTCAATTAAGCATCCAGGATTTATTTCAGTGACAGCTTTTCAGCAGAATTGCCACGGTGAGCATGTGTAATATAAAGCCAACCAAGCTATGTAAGTAGATTTGCAATACTTGAAAAAACACAAAGGTGCATTTAATATTAATTCATTTAAAGCATCGTGCTTTAAGCAGCATTAAGCAGCTTCCTGAGTTTTTGTTGTAAATTCCTCCTAACAGGAGCTGCAAATAAGTTAATGGGAAATGGCAGAGAAGAAAAAGTGCTTGGAAAAATCTGTTGATTTTTCAAGGAGGCTAGCTTTTGGTACAGGGTTAGTTTTCTCAGCCCGTTGTGTGGTCCGTAGAGGTCAAGAGTGAGAAATGCTGACAGAGGAATATGGATATCTGTACAGCTACCCCCCTCTATTTCTGGGTATCAGGACTATCCACTCAGTGTTTTTCACCAGTACAGGATTCTCACAGAGTACACGGGGCTGGAGGGAGCAGAGCTAGCTGCTCTCAGTAGCTGGCAAAGGCATGCCAATGTAAAAAGTCAACAAGGTTAAATCGCAAAGATTAAAAACGGCACTAAAAGAAATCCTTGATTCTTTGCAATGTACACCAGTTTCTGGTTGAGGGCTTCACTGAGGGTGTTTGAACAAGGAGCTGGCCGTGGAAGTGTCACTCTGTGCGGCTGGTACAGCCCCACCACAAGCGCAGGAGCTGGGCGCTTCCCAACCTGCACTGGCTCACCCGGAACCACGCAGCAGGGCGAGGTGCGAGTTCTGCGCTGTTCTGGTTGATTTTTGCTTCCAAGAACATGAACCTGGCTTGCTGTTTTGGTAAGAATAATTTCATTCCATTCTTCTCCCGATTTGTTTTCTCAGCTTTAATACTTCAAGGATTTAAAACTGGCCTTTGAAACGAACACCTTTGAAGCTAGAAACTAGTTTTGCTGCTGGCTGCCCTCTGGTTTGCCCTTTAGACAGTTCTCTGGCAAGAAGCTTCTGATTTTGCAAATCAAAACCTGCTGTTCTCCAGAACACATACCAGCACTCTCCTTAAGCAAGGCAAGGGGAAGCTAAATAAAAATCCAATTTTCCCCTCTCTCTCACCTCTCTCTGTTACTTCTGCCATCAGTGCCCAGCAAGAAACTGCTACAGGAGCAGCTGAAGGAGCCGCAGGGGAGCAAGGTGCTAGGAGTGCAAGCTGCCTCTGCAGAGCTCCAAATATCAGCAGTCCCAGATGAAGAGAAAACAAACCCAAATCTCTACAAACAGCCCATATAACGAGATGCATCTGGCTTCACCTCACACATTCAAATGCACTGTCCTTATCATTTCCTCCTGCAGTCAAGATAGGCATCAGAAGATGACCTACTGGGAACTCAGGTCAGGTCTTCCCTTCTCCTTTTTCCACTGTTTGTGATTAAAATGAATAAAGGTGGGGGTTAATTGCATTTAGGATTGCAGCTACAGTGCTACAATTTGTTTCAAAAGAGAGTGGAAGAAAAGTGCCCACTAAATGCCCGCAGGTGACCAGAGATTCCCCAGCTTTAAGAAATGCATTAACATAGGTATAACATAGATATAACGTGTGACATGCAGTACAGGCAGCTCAGGTGCACAGCTTGGCCTCTGCCATGTCATCATAATATTGTTTGTTAAATCAAATTCACCTCTAATTGTTGAATTTAAGGTATGAAGTGACCAACATTTAACTAGAATATGTGTTTATAAATCTCAATTTTTCATGCCAGGTGATTTACCTCTAAGCAAGTTAAATGAATGCAGTTTTAACTTGGATGTACTGAAACCATCTTACATTCACGGGGAATTTTCCAATACAGAATCATTCTATTCCATGTCACATCTTCTGAACTTGCTGACAACCAGCGGCACAAAAAGGAGGCAGAAAGGGCAGCTTCACAGTCTGCCACCTGCCACTGGAGTTGGACTGAGAATTTCAGTGCTGGGAACTGAGGGCAATGCATTCCAGGGAAGGCGTCAGTTCACATGGAAGCAAGCGCTGCCACCCCTGGCACTAAGGGCCAGACATTTGCTACTTCAGTTTTGCAGAGATTACCATGAAGTGTCACTTCGCTTTTAAACTGAGTCATGCTAAGGAAATCCCAGCTAAGAATCTTTGCCTCTTCCAAGAAATGGGGGATTGTCATCTCCCAGTTGACAGAAAAAAAAAAAAAAAAAGTGATTTCATTTTCTGAGTCACATTGTTTACTGGCTGCCTCAGAACAAGGAGCACAGATGTTTATTGAAGCACCAAACCACAGCACCTTCTCCATGTTATGGGCGGGAGATGGAGGCTGCCAAGGTGTCAGCCCTCAGCCCCAGTCCAACAGGGAGCTGTCACCGTCCTGTTCAGATGCAGGCAAGGTTTCCTTCAAGGACGCTGTGACACACTGCGTCTGCTCCCCTCCACGTTTGCACAGGAGGGCAGAACCCAGCCCAGCCTGGAAACCCAAGAGAACCAAGAAGCAGGAAACGCGATTTTTTTTTTCCCAAGCAACAATCTCCTAGTTCCAAAGAAGTTCACCCAGCTCTTTTGAAGTCCCACGCATGCAGCCTTGTTAGCCTGCATTTACCTAAGGCTTAGAGGATTGCCCAGGCTGGGTGCCTCTGAAGCACCTCAGCATTCACAATCCATGCAGCTTCCAGAAGTTCACATTGGAACACCCCTGCAGCACCACAGCATGCGCCAAAAGATTTCAGTAGGAGAAGTTTTGCATGCACATTTTCTCTCTCCACCTTCCCCTTACTTATGGGAAAGGAGGATCTCCAAGTTATTTGGCCCTGGACTAGAGCCCAGCTTCTCCAGCAACATAGCACTAGGGGAGTGTAACAGGATAGGAAAGTGCCTTAGGGAACAGGAATATTTGTTGTCTGAAGGCTGCTGGGAAATAACGTGGTGGGAGGAAAGGTGGCTGCTGGGGCAGGCTCAGGGCACAGACCTCAAGAGAAATGGCTGCAAAGGGCTGGAAATGAGTTGCCAGGAGATGGGATGATGCTGTTGCCTCCCCAGACAGGGGAACCTGCAGCAGTGCACCTAGCAAGCCTTGCTCCCGTCTCACATCAGGGTATCATGGGCCAACAACTGCCATGCAGTTCATTCCTGTGCAGGATTCCTGTGTGGTTGTGGTAGGAGAAAAAGATCCTTGTAGGAAAAACTACAGTTTGAACTCTTCTCAAGGAACATATTAACATCGTTTCTCCTGTCTCCTCCCCCTTCCTTTAAGAGGTCAGCACAAATACAGTCTTTACTAGCAAGCATCTTGTTGGTGTTCTCCAAATAAACTTGAATTCCAAAAAAGCTCTTAAGAGTTCCTCTCCTCTGCAAAGGTTTCTCATAAAGCAAACCGAGAAAAAGAAATTCAAGTGTTTGATTTTTCTGTCCAGTCACTTATTGGTGAAGGAGAGCAAAGAAACCCTTTCATGCAGCTTGCTATGAATTTTCAGCTCTGTTTGCTTTGACTTCTTGTAGCTAAGCCAAGAAGTTAGAAAAAAGAAAAACACGTCTGAAAATTTCCACTAATGAATTCCAGATTTTTTGACTGCAGAGCCATCTGCTTTCTCCCAAGCCATGTTGTCAACAACTGAGCACAGCTGTATGAAGGGCAACAAAATATTGTACAGTGACTTGTGTTTTTATGCCCCTGAAAAACATTTATTGAAGTACCAGTAGGTTCAGTGCAAGGTTTTACAGCTACATTTACCTCTGCAAAAGCCAGCAATATTACCCTGATCACACTGGGCAGGCAGCTAACATGTGAGCCCCATCTTCACTCTTCTTGCAAAGTCTTACAACAAACAGCGCACAGCAAAGCACACTACCAGGGCTTTTATTGTCTGGCCTGGGAGGCAGGAGCTGGCATGCCATACATCAGTGACATTGAACAGCTCAGAGTCTCCCCCTGCACCTGGGCAGCCCAGTGGATCTCAGGGAGACGGCACATGTAGGCAAAAAGCAGCTCCATGGAACTTATGGGGTCTCTCAAACTAAATTATTGCATTAACACCTCAAACAACCAAACAAACACTTTCGTCCAGCTCTGATGCTACCAGTGACATCCATCTGCAGATCCACTAGCCACTGTGGCTTGCAGTGTAAAGGCAACAACTCAGTTTGCTCACGTGAACACGCTGCTGCTGCCTGCAGCACCCTCCATCACATCCATTCAATGAACTCAAAGCACAAACGCTAAACTCTTGGCTCTTCTGAAAAGTAGTGAAGGATCTACAGCGACTTCAAGAGGATCAGGACCTCCTTTCTACACCTTACCTGCCTACATCAGCTCCAGGTTCCTGGCTGTTGTTTCAAGGCAAGGGCATCATCACCAAGACCCGGCAGCAAAGGCACCAGGCTGAGCCCTCTGCTCTCGGCATTGCGCAGCTGCCACAAACCATGCCAGGCAGCCCCTTCTTGTTGAACAGGGCACAGCATTTATCTTGTCTCCGCAGTGTAGTTCCTAGGCTAAACTTCTTTGGATATACACAGCTGAAGTGCTTGCTTCTCACGCCCAGCCCAGCAAAAACAGCTCACCCTCATTGTCTGACTGCCCACAGTGCAGGACAGCTTCATCCAGAAGCAAATCACATTTTGCCTAAGTTAATTTTTGTAGCTTGGAGAATTCTGTCCTGAAGTGCAACTTCTTTATTAAATCCTAGATGCATTTACACATTTCAAATACATAAAAGCTAAAAAAAAAAAAAAAAAAAAAAAAAAAAAAAAAAAAAAAATCAATATAGTAGCAATTTCAGTGTACTAATAAGGGGGGCAAGGAGAGCTGACGCTACAGAAAGCTTCCTACTTGCTTCTTTAAGTTTCAAGTTTCCTCAGCTCTTTTCTTCCAGCCTGTCTTTTTATAAGGCAAAGGGAAAGAGAGGCTTTGAGATAGACATTTGGAAATTAAAAACACAAACTTAACACAGAGCTGGTCAGATATTTCAAGTTAGGACCATCCAGCAATGCATAAATATGTTCTTCTTCAATTGTTCCAGCCTACCTGGGTGCATCTTCCCCCAGCAGGCTGGGAAAAAGCACAGCTCAGAACAGAGCACATCTTTTGCCTTCTAGGGACAGGGCTCCTATAGGTTTCCACAAACAGTCATAAACACCAGTTCATTTGTTTTACAGACTAACAAGATCCAAGACTCAATCCTATTCTTCCTCCCACTGCTCTGTTAACAGCACAAACCACTGCTTACTCATTGCCTTAAGCCCGGTAGATCCCTGTTTGGCCACTAGTGCCAAACCAAAGCAAGCTTCCTCCCAACCCTTTAAAGGTATAGATATACATGCACAAGAATCACTTCTCCTCCACAGGCAAAGCAAGCCAGATGCAGCTTAGAGGGAATAATGACTGCAGCTCTTAAATACAGCTAAGGTTTGCCCGCTAATAAGAGTTCAGCCACACAGCAGAGCAGTTTGCATCATCCACACCAACTGAGAGCAGCTGAGTTCATTTACAGATGCAGATTGTAAGCTTCTCAAGGAAAAAAAAATACACAGCTGCTTTGTGAACCTAAGCTCCATTTTCCATACGTGGCTTAAGTATTTAGGAAGAGATCTGAGCTTTTAGAAGCAACATTTGTGAATGTTACATCAATCAGGCTCTTCTGAAAATTGCACTTTTCTGTAAACTAGCTGAAAACTCAGCATCTCTCACTGAAACACTCAGGACAGCAGCAGGCTGTGTTGCACACTGCTGCAAGGACCACCTGGCTTTGCCCAGTGGCGAGCAGAGGCTGCCCCCAGGGTTACCCTATGTATCATCCCCTGAGGAAAAACAGCTGAGAGTGGTGCTGGAGCCAGTTTCTTCCTTTCTTTTCAGAAAGGAAGGTGGTTTCCTGGGTTTTACTTTTTCCTGTCAGCTCCTGGCCAGGTGGTCCCTTCCTTTACCCAAGTCTGACCTCAGGGAGACCCTTCCCTCTGCTGGTTTGCATCCATTTTCCTTCAGCAGTCACCTGGTAGGACAACTCCTGAGAAAGCAGGAACTGCTAGAAGTTTCAAAGCACAGAAGCGTGATGCCGGAGGCAGTATGCACAATCTTCAGTTTGGGACTAGGCTCTCGGACAGACTGTGAGCTCAGATACGTGCACATGGTTTCCAACGTGCAGAGATGTACGTAGGAGGGATTATTCACAGCACCTGCAATTCAACATTTGTATTTAGTTTTAACAAGGCAGAGGATCTGCAGAGGAGATAAACAGAGTGTTCTTATTCCCGCTCATGGGGTGAAGGACTTGCCAGAGGCCTCAACAAAAGCAACAGTCACTTTGTGATGCTGAGCATGGAGGTGTCCCTGTGGAATCCTGCACATGGTTGTCCCAACCACAAGGTCACCTCTCAGCCTCCAGCTGAACACAAAAGGCAATGAAATATTTCACTTTGCCATACAAGAGGTCTCCCAGATGATCCAGGCATGTAGGATCTGTCATTTATTCATTTAGCATCTAAAGACTGCAACCCTTCCTACCTTGCAGTTCTCACTCTGTTGGTGTGTTGCTCAGCACTTGAGAAATCATGTCCAAGAGGACACTGAATGCTCTTATTGCAGCCAACAAAAATAAAGACAAAAAATCCAGTACCCCTCTCTTCATTTTTTTCTGACTGTACTGTTCTATGCAGTTAGCGAAACGGCACAAACATGCAGTAAAATCTTCCCTTCTTTTGGCAAAAGAAAGAACTGAAAAGTATCCTGAGTAAGCTACATCCAGTTCTCTTGTCTTTTATTAAAAAATCACCTCTAATAAATGGTTTTTGTTCGTTGCTTTAGTGACAACATTCAGTAATGAATGTCTTTTAACAGAGCTGAGCTCAATTAGCTGGGCAGAAAATTAAAAGGCATGTCTGCAAAATTAACAGGAAATACATCGTTTTCTGGCGTGCAAAAATACAATTCCTTTCTACCAAATTTGGCTTAGATTTAACAAAACATGTTACACAGATGGAGGTTCTTTCAAAAAACAAATTTGCCATCCTAAGTTAACCAAGCTTTAATGGTGCTGTTAGGACAAAGAGGTACAAAATAAACAATCCAGCAATATTAACTATATTTTTCCTCTCCTGTCAATGTGTTGCTTGCCAGCTGATTGCGTTTTATGTGGACTTTATCGCTAGAGTGATAATTGTCAGAGTGGTAACACTATAAGGCAAAATTCAGCCTACGAGTGTCTGAAGATGTCCATTTCCACCATTTGTTGTACAATATTTGGGGCAAACAGATTCTGGGCAGCACCTTCTGGATAAACACCAAAGTGTTAGAATGCAGAAACAGCGAGTTAGTGTATATTTTTTTTTCCGAAGTGAAATCTTCGGATGAAATGTTGTTCGTGCCACTTTGAGGAGTCCCAGACTTCTCCATAAATCCATGCTCAGCCATTGCAGTGCTCAGCCTGTGCACTTTCTTACGCAAGCTAACAGCACCCGAGTGAACTCATCCTTCTGTTTGGTAAGATTTTGCTGTGTTCATCCAGCTCTAGCCTCGTGTGTATGGAAATGGTTATGTTCCTCTGAGCTTTCCTTATTTTGATACAGGAAAAGAATGAAGCTGGTCTTTTGATCATGCACTACTCGAAATGAACCTAAACCCACAGGACATTTTGCCAGATCTTTTGTGGTGAAGCAGCATCCTCCCGATTGCAACAAGCCTTTCTGCTTCCTTCCACAAAGAGAGACATCAGAAGAACACCACTGGGAGAGGAAGCTGACAAAAGAAAGGTATCCTGAGTGAAAATTATTCCCCTCTTAAGACTGTATTTAGAGATCTTAAAGGTTCCAGGAAAATGGCTTAGCACATGCATTATATTCCCCAGCACCCCAGCTGTTAGCAGCTGGATGCAGTGTTTCAGCAGTCACTTCTGAAGGAAATTGAACAGCAGTATTCAATAATGGACAGTGAGTATCCATGGATGCAAAGTAGGAACCCAGTTTTGCAACATACCCCCCAGACGTTCCTTTGGAACACAATCCCACAGATGTTACTAGCCAAGATGCTGAAGTTCCCAGTCTTTAAGCTGTTCAGAACAGGCTCTCAGCAGCTGATTTCCTGACCTTCAGAAAGTGCCCTGGAAGCAGGACGTCACTCTTAAGGGACATGAAACGCCTATCAAGCCTGCTTTCTACTTAAGGGCATCTCCAAGGTGATCCCAAGGACTGAGCTTGTGGCATCTCCTTTCTCTCTAAAGCACCACTTTGACCAGGAGAAGATGGTTCAGGGGTTAAACGTGAATACACGCTTCAGCAGATCCTCCTTCTGTCTCTTGTTCCACTGTTGCTTTTTTTAATGTAATATTTGGGTAAGACACTTAAATCTGGATAATTAAAAATACCTGCGTACTTTACTCAATATTGTTATGTCTTGAGCCCAGACAGCTTGGGAACTGAAGTCCTGCGCCTCTAGAAGTTGTTCAGCTGCACTTCAGCACTCAGTAGCCATGCTTTCAAACTAGCATGGGAGGAGAGTGCTTAGGGGCAGAAGGGTGTCCGTGGGGAACTGGGAAATAAACCCCACTGAGTCACAGACCTGCCCATGAACGACCTGATGTGAAAGAGATCTGGGTGACAAAGCAGCTGCCCAGTATGTCTGTGTGGTCTGGCAGAAGGAAGAAGCAGCTTCCACCCCATCCCACCCCACCCCATCCCATNAGTGTCCCTGCATGCCTCCAGCTCTTTCCCACCTGGATGCTCTCTGGCATCCCATCTCCACGGGGAACAGACCCAGCTTTCTGGTCTCCACCAGCGGCTGTCTCTCTGACGCACTGCATGGGCTGTATGAGTTCAGACAGCGAAGATCTGCCTGTAAGCCATGTGCTGGGCTTTACTCTTCCTAGAAGTTACTCCAGCTCTAAAGCGAGGCTGAATTAACATGTTCCTCACAAAATATTACATTTACATCCCTAAACTCTTTTTGAAGTCTTTTACTGAAATCTCGTCTGGAAAACACTTCACATGACTATGCCAGTAATGTCTCTAAATGTTCTCTCTAGTGAAAGGACTGATAAAAAAAAAAAAAAAGCAATTCCTTCCTAACTACTCACTCTGCTGTCTGCCTCTCCCCTTGTGCGTAGAAGCATAGTCAAGCGATGGGATCATGCGCGTCTTAGTGACAAATACAGCTGAGCTATTGCAGGAAGGGGTTTTACCGGAGATGGAAATGGCCCACTGGAGCTGTAGCGTCAGGTCTTGCTCTGTTGGGAATTAGTCTCATAGTCTTCTACAGCAAGTAGACAGGAGTCAGCTCAGCAAGAGGTATCAGAAAAACTACATACAGAAAGTCCAAGCCATCTTCTAGCTGATCAGTTTACGTTACTGTTGGCATGCTTGGAGAGATGGGTACAACTGCCAGTTGGGAAGATAGGTGTCAGCTACAAAAGACCTGTAAAAGAATGACAGAAACAGGGAGTCTCCAATGTGAATTTGCTTGAAAATTACTCGCAGGGGTGCTGCTGAAATGCCTGTAGGCTCTCAGGGCAGCAGCCACCTGATTACATGGAGAGGATGAGCTGGCTGGTGGCACGGTCATGACTTCCAGAGGCCGTGACTTGATGTGCTGAATGTTTTGTTCTTGGTGTTCCCAATGAAGACAAACAGTCAAGGGCAGATAAGAGTTTGTATCACCTCAGCAGATGATGAGAAATTTTAGGATTCTGCAGCAGAAACAGTTCTAGAACACAGCTAGAGAGGTGATTTCAAGTGTCATCTCTTTCAGAGCTCAGCCTGACTCACTGTCCAGAGGAAACTCCAGAAAATCTCTATGATCGTCACTTTCTTTGCAGAAAAAGGTCTTGAAGAGAACAACGAGAACACACTCTTTGAACAAGATAGCGAAAAGAGCCCTGGACCTGAAAAGCATCTCGTACAGACACCAGGCTTGCAGCAGGGTGAGCCCTCCTACCAGGCACCAAGAGCAGCAGGCATTGTGACTTCTCCAGTGCCACCACACGCAGAGCTAGACTTTGGGGCTGGGCGAGCTTCTGTTATGCCAGCTCAGTGGCCTTCTTTTGCAATGCAAAATCTGTCAGAACTGTTTTTTTAATCTGATACTGCAGATTACACAGCACTTTTGACCCTCATAAAAAGAGCTTCTTGATCTTTCGACTGAGCTGGTCTTAAACTTTCCCAGCAGGGCACGCTGATGGAAACAGGATGTGATAGTAAGTTCTGCTCTCTGTACAAATCCAGTCTTGCACATTAGCTAAACCATATTTGCTGCAGGGGAGGAATTGTTGATTTTTTTTTTCTTCTTTCCCATCTGTTTTGTCTTTTCTCCAGGGCACCCATTCTAACATCTAATCCTAACACTCCAAGCAACAACACCAGCGCACACACGATGCCACCGGTGAGGCAGGGCTCTCATCAGCAACATCAGCAGCAGCCAGATCTTGAGCTTCTAAGCACAGCTACTCGGTGGCCATCTCACATCTACACTGAGTGTTTTCTTTTTCAACTTCCACCAAAGGGTGTTTGTTTTTACCCGCTCCTTTTCTTTCCTCGGTAGCAGCAGAGATGTTTTGAATAAAGCAAGGGGGATACTTCTGATTGTTTGGATTCTGTTCAAGAAGGACAGATTTATATGTTTACCCTGGAAATGACTTATTGAATCATACTTGTGAGCAGAGCCAGGGAGCCCCCTTGCCTCCACCCCCCCAGCCAGTCCTCAGGGCTCTGCCACAATGTGGTTTTAATTATAAGCAGGAGCCGCTGCAGCATTTTCTCCCTTACTACAGTATTTTTCAACATGCAGGCTGGAGAATGATTAGGAAAATCAACCTCTGTTAGGGAAAGAGTTGATTAAACTTATTTGGAGGAAAAAAAAAAAAAAAGTTATTTTAGACTCATATGTTTAAAGACATGAGGATGGAGGGTGAACAAGCAACTTAGTTGTGTCTGTGGTGCAGCAGCGTGATATAATAAGGATTCATTGACAAAGGGCCTCAAGACTTCATTTGGATCTTTGGTGTGTCTCTGCCCTAGGTCACTGCCCGCAGTTCGGGTGGATGTGCTTGGTTTGGTTTCTTGGTGCTGTAACCCTGAGGGACACTTCTGCTCAGCAGCTCAGCACCTCAGGGCAGCCCACACTGGGCCAGCTGAGCAAAAAGGAGGAACTGCTTCTAGAAAAATTAAGACATTGAAGAAATTCCTCTTCACATTCAGCTATCCTGAGGCTTTATTTTTTCATGCCTTCAGTGCATGAGGGTTAATGAAATCCAAGGTATTTCTCTTGTTTCCGTCATGTCACTATAATGCACTTGGGAGGAATACCAGAATGTAAACGTTCACTCTGTTGCCTGGAGGGAGAGAAGACAAAGATCCCGCGGGTGAAGAAATAATTGCCACTTTTTGGTAACAAAAACATTCATCCCAGCAACTTGCCGAGTGACTGTGCTGTTGCAAGGCATTTTTGCCAGCTGCATTTGTGTCATATTTCCTCTGCCATGAGGGATTAGAGCCCAGCTGCCTCCTCAGCAGACCAGACTGGTAGGTTTATCTCCTGTAAAAAAGACGTCACACCAGCCTTGTGCATTTGGGGTCTGCTCACCCCAATTCACACCCATGCGTGGCTCCATGGTCCCCAGGTCACTTGCTGTAGACCCAAGGGCCCATGGGATGCTGCCAGCGTTTCTGCACCGATTTTGGCCCCAAATCGCCCTAATAAATGCCCAGCATTGTATCACCACTTCAAGGGATTTCTACCTCCACAAGCCCTCAGTCCGACAGGCTGAGACACACTGAAATACAGGTGTCGGCATCCTGGTGGAGGACATCTCATGTTACTCTCTTAAGGGGAGAAAAACTGAAGGACTGTAGGGCAGACAGCTCTTCAGCATGTCAAGTGACAGCCAGAGGAGATTATCTAAAACGTCCACCGTTAATTTGCTTGGCCCTGGGGGTGGATGCGTTTCACACAGCAACTTTGCTGTGCATCTGCTTGTGCCTTTCTTCAGCTTTCTCCTTTTCTTTTTAATCTCTCACTCTTTCAGTTTGAGTTAGTTAAAATCAGGCTCAGACCAGATATAAGGAAAAATTTATTTACTGTGAGGTTGGGCAAACACTGGAACAGGTTTGCTGGCAAGGTGGTTGATCCCAGTGCTCAGGAGATGTTTGGACAATGCCCTCCATAACATGCTGTAACTTCTGGTTTGCCCTGAAGCGGTCAGGCAGTTGGAGTCAATGATCCTTGAAGGTCCCTTCCAGCGGAACCATTCTGATTCTAAAAACGAAGCTTTACTGAGTGATATCCTGTAGTGTATGATATTTTAACTTTATTACGATGAGAGAGGAGATGATCAAGCTGAGATGTGAACTTTTGAGGTTTCCATGGGAATTCCTGGTCTAGGGTTCATGCACCCCTCCCGGAGCAGTCAGTCATGAGACAGTCTTTGAAGCATGAGACATGACAGAGTGACTATTCCACAAAAAGGGAGGACATTCCTTTATTCATTCATTATCTTTTCTTTTCAGCTGTGGCTTTGTGTAAGACAACCCAAGTCTGTTGTTTTTTGAAAAACTCAAAACCTAGCAGATAAAATGACTTAAGATATTGAGCAAGGAACCGCTGCATGACTGGAACCACTTGAATCATTCTCCAGGTGCACCGAGAGCATCCCTACCATGTTCCATGAAATTTCTTGGGGCAGAAGATACCAGCTGGCATGTTTCTTACAGAAACAGCACTGCAGAACCTCTGGTAGAGATATTTTCAGGCTAATAGCAAAGCTTGGAGCAGTGAGACATTTCTTGAGCTGGGTGGGATGAATGATATTTCATTAATCACTGCTTTTGGAGTGACATCACTGACTATGAAATTGAAAAACAGAGTATGCTGCGTAGTTTCAGTAGGGTTTACCGTCAAATTACACAAGTCGTCTGTGGTAGGGGAGTGGAACAGGCCATCCTCATGGGCTAGTCGAGTGTGTTTTTTTGTGCTACCTAATGTCCTAATGTCTTTTCCGTCTGACAGTATCTGTGCCTAAGTCACACCGAAAATTGCACAACTGCAAAATGGTGTCATTGACTTCATCTTTACCAACAGTCCCAACATAAGACTTTTATTTTCAAGTTAAAAAACAGACACAGAAGCACTAGGACGAGGCCTGTTAAAATGTCAGTGACATTTTCAATAACTGGCTTCTGGGATTTTTTAAACTAGCAGTATTCGCGAGTGGAAAATACCCAGCAACACTCTGCAAATCTCCATCATCTGCCAGTGTTACAAGGCAAAACTGGCCATTCCCAAGTGTGACCTTTGTCCACTCTTGTATATGGCACAAATGCAATAAAATTAATACCAAAAGAATGTTGGAATTCTTCGAGGGATCCAAGCTATGCGCTACTGGATACCTGGACCCAGCTGGCTGCCCTTTGCAGCAGGGGGTCTTCATATATGTGGGCTATTGTGGAAGGAGCAACTCTGCAAACAAAACAAGAAGACAGGATCCTGCAGCAGATGCTGGAAGTTTCTTGCCAGCCCTTAGCCTGGAGAGGCCGTCTGAGCAGTTGGAGTTTGGGCCAGGTCTTGCTCCTGTTGAAGTTAATAGATCTTGGCATCCTTCTCAATGGGCAGTGTAATCAGTCTTCCAGGGGGCTTCGTCCGCTTGTGTGATTAAGTTCATGGACTAGCTCCTGAGTCCGCATTTCGTCAGTCTTTTCTTCAATTAAGCTTGTGTTTTTCAGACATACAAAATAAACATTGATTTCCTTTGTTAAATGGAGAGCAATAAGCCGAGGTTGCATACTTTTATTATTAGGAAATAGCATAATACTCAAAATTGGAAAGCATGCAGTTTAGCATGCTGTACATCTAACCCCGGGATGAAAACATCCCATTATTGATAGCACAAAAAGACTTTGCACAAAGGCATTCATTTACATATGAATTTACACGCATGCATGAAGCAAGATGTGGCTAGCCCATAAAAATGTAGAGAATGATAAAGCAAGAGAAACAATATATGAAATGATAATCTTCTCCATCTACAGTGTTCAGCTACATCTGTGTCGGATCAGAGTTTGGCTGCTGAGGATGAACTTTTGAATATCTTGTTCCCATTTCTGCTTCTTCGGGGAGTTGGGGAACTTTTCCTCTGAATTTTCATGACATGCTCTTTTTATATTGCAAAGAGCTGAGCAATTATGGAGTTATAATGTGGTAGATATTTAGGTAGGAGGAAATGCTATATGGCTTCTCCTTTTTCACAGATTTGTAAACTTCATGCACCAACAAAGATGCGGGAAAGAAAGCTCCTCAGTACACAACCAGTAGGTGGCTGGGAGGCAGATTCCCTCCTGTCTCTAAAGCAGAAGTCAGGATGTTAGAGCCTGACATGTCACTGCGGTTGCCAAAATCATTGTTAATGGCTTTACTGTCACACCAGGAATGGAGCTGCGCAGTCCCCATAGCTTTTAGCAGAACTGTCTATCAAAAGGCGAGGGCTGAAGTAATGAAAGAAAATACAGAGCCAAGAGCACAAATAGCTGGCTACATTTTGAGGTTTTAAGAACCAAGACTCGGAAAGCATCATCTGTTCTATAATGCTCCACGATGAATTTATGGGAAGTCCAGCTCTTATCACGCAGTGAAGAGCTGTCATTTAACAGGCACCGTGTCAAAGAGCTCATTCTCTACCACTAGTTTTCCACTGACATGACTTTATGGCCAAAAGCTGACCGTGTCAAATCAAACTTTTCAAAGAGAGATCCTATAATTGAGAGACAGCCAATTTCTGTGTGCTCCAGGGTCCACTTTCTTTCTAGTCACATATTTGCACGGAAGTTCGTGTGACCTCATAACCCCTATCCCTGCCTCAGTCTGCAGCAGGCAGTGCTCCCAGTGGCCAAATTAAACGCCATGCTTTTTTAATTCCAGACCTAGCTCCTTTTCCTATACTGGGATTATATGGTTGCTTAGATTGCTGGAATTTAGCAACTGGTGTAGTGGACTGAAGACCATAGCTAGGACACCTCCCTCTGTGTGGTGTCATTAGCCTACAGTGGGGCATCATTAGCTGGCAGTGTCGGTGTGGAAGTGGTTTAATCAGTAAAGGTTCTCACTGCCAGACTGTGGGATTCCAGTCTGACCATGCAGCCCAGGTAATGCTGTCTACCCTGACCTTTTGTCCCTTTCACTTCCAATTCCCTTGTTGCTGTGGGAGGTCTTGCTGGGATGTTCCAGATTTGGGGGCCGATGCTTTGCAGCACTTGCCTTCTGAAACAGATTTGCTCTCTCTGTTGTGGTAAGCAGTGAGATATTATAGTAGTTCACATTTGTTTAGGTTTGTGGATTTTTTTGCTGGTAACTACTTACACATCTCCTTTCATAGCAGCTGTTTTTCTATAACTTGCATCTGTGGCATGTTTTTGAGGCCAGGAGATAACAGATTTGTTACTGAATGTAGACATAATGTACGTTGTCAGGATTCATATGCAGTGAAAATCTGTACCCCTTCAAATGCACCAGGGTTTATTTGTTTTCTTAGTTTAAACATCTCTAACTGATCACTTGCTGGCTGGAGTCTGGCACAAATTCTGTGGCAGAATCAAAAGGATTGATAGCTCAAAAGTATTTGAATCACAAAGTCACCAGGGGGAATTTTATTCCTACAATTTGTGCCCTTGGAAGGCAATACAGTAAAAAAAAAAAATTATAATAGGCTGCTATTCGGTTTCTTATTACATTTCAAATGTTCAGTTTTAGCTAATCTATCATTGCAAACTGCAGCAAATCCTAACCCCAGAAAAAAACCTCGTATGGCAAAGCCACAGAACAGCCAGCCAAGTGCAGACCTCACTTCAGAACTGCTTTCTTCTGCATGTCTGAAAAGGAGTGAAATTCAGTCCTGAGGCCTGGGCAGTCCCTGCTGTTGATTAGCTACCAGGTGACGCACGCTCTCATACGCTCTTGTATACACGAGAGCAGTGTCCAAGAGGACATGTGAGCAAACCTTGACTGGTACCTACAAAGACAAGACCTCTTTGGGTTTCCTGCGATGTTCACCCTCCTTGGGCTGGCACAATCTGCTCCAGGTGACTTGACAAAGTGACCAAACCCCTCAGCTTGGCACCTTGTGAGAGAACGGAAGGAAAGGTGACCAGAAAGTTTGAGAAAGGCAGAGATAACAGACTTTAGGGGAGGGTTTCCTTCTCCAGATCTAGACCTGGTTTGATTTATCCTGATTTATCCAAAACTTTCCAAGTGGCATGCATGAAAAGGAAACCTACAAGGAAACGCTCAAGATTTTGTGTTTGGCTGGTTTGGTGGTTACTTTGGTTGTACCAAGTGCAACACAATGGAGGATTTTCTTGAATTTAACAACCTGAAGCATTTTCATTTTGCTCCAAACCTAATTACTTGATGTTTGATGTGTCTTTTGGAAGATGACCTTATCTCTCTCACTGAAATCTCCTCTCTAGTGTTATTCGACAGGGGATCACTCAATTTCTCAGGTGGAATAACCATTATGGCACCTCAGTGTGCCTGAAGTCTCATTCTATATTCAGATATAGAACACCAGAACAAACCCCTATTGTAAATTACCAAGGGTAACAGCAGTCACACTAACAAAATCTTTCCTTGATACGCAATTTTCTAAGGAACAGGAATGCGGTAGATCTCAGCTACCAGGACTCCAATAAAGCCTTTGGTTAGGTATCACCAGGAAAGTCAAATAAACTGAAGGAAATTGGGATTAACAAAGAACCATTGATTCAATAATTTCCCCTAGTGAAAGAGAAAACACAAATTTTGTGTTGAAAAGGGGAATACCAAGCCAGCAGCAGGAAAGGGGAGGGAGTACTGACTGCCCACGTCACCTGAGGCATTCCTCAAAGACAGATTTTGAGAACTGTCATCCTCAGTCTACAGGAGTGACAATGGGCACTGATCATTTTCTGTAAAGACACAGGAATGACAACGCCTGTGACAGAGAAGAGCTGTTTAAGAATAATTTTGGCCCAGGAATCAGGGCCTTTCTATCCACCTGAGCAGCATGGTTCTGGAATAGTTTGTAACAGGCAGAAAAAAAAAAAAAAAAAAAAAAAAAAAAACAACAACTAAATGCACTATACTTCGCGGCATTACCCAGGAGGGGGCTGTGCCAGAAGACGAATGATTTATTTCTAGATTTGTGCCTTGCAGCCTGTGCCCTAAAAGGGGGCAGACAGCGCAGAGAGGATGTGCATCATGGAGATGATGGAGGTGATAGACGTGGGGCTTTGGAAGGAGCTGTTTGCAGTGTCCTCTGTGGTTCTACTACTGCTGTGTGAGTGACGGAAGGAGGTGAAATGTGGCTTTTTGGAGACATGGCCAGCAGTCTCCCAGGCCTGCTTGCAGTGGTGCTGTGACCCTGGGAATGTTGGGTGCTTTTGGGAAGGGCAGGAGCAAGGAGCCTTCCCTACAGAGCCTGTTATCCAGCTCCCACGCAAGGGTCAAAATTCGACCCTTAGAACTGATGAATGTGACGTCAGCCTGTGGAGATTAGAGCTGTTTGATCGGGGGTTTAGGGAGGCTTTGTTTGTTCTGTGCTTTAAAAATCCCACAAGCATGGAGGAAAAAATATGCACTGATGGAGGCTGGAGCTCTTTTGGCTTCCAGCTCAGCTCAGGATGACTGTGGCACTATCGGTTCCAGATGCCGAATTTCCGGTGGCAGCTGACACAGACACACAGACACACAGACACACACTTCCTCAGCTCCACAGGCTCAGACAAAATCCCAAACTACTAAGGACATTCAAGACTGAGAAAGGCAGACATTACCAGCTCCAGAGCTCATTCCCCCATGGACCTGACCAGCTCACAGCCTGGCAAATGCACTGGGTATTTTTACGAGTGTCCTGGCACAATGACGTCCCCTGGCTATGGCAGCTACCGAGGAGCCCAGCGCCCTGCACTGGGAGCAGCTGCCTGCAGAGCTCCCTGCAGTGTCAGCCCCACGTAAGCGCAGACCTCGGAGGCGCAGCGCAGCGGAGGAAGCGCCGTTAACTTGTGGCTGGCTGTAGGCAGAAAATTAATGACCTGACTCCAATTATAAATATTCCAGAGATGATTAATCTGCTGTTACACAATTATTCTTTCATGACTTGATACTTATTGCTCGTATGACTATATTCACTTGTGACACCTTTTCCTCATGATAATATCTATCACTTATTAAATCTTTGCAAGCAATTTAGT
Source organism: Alectura lathami (assembly GCA_013399715.1). NCBI lineage: Eukaryota > Metazoa > Chordata > Aves > Galliformes > Megapodiidae > Alectura > Alectura lathami. The sequence continues at coordinate 64,193 of VXAV01010572.1, read as the reverse complement.
AGGGTAACCATCATGCACAAATATTACTCCTGTCAGGTTTTAACACAGTGAATGACGCCACTGATCAATTCACAATGCACAAAGAGAATGTGGAGCATCAAAATGCCCAGATAGGTTTTACATCTTGCATTTTGTAAGGCTGCTGCCCAGTATCCATAATGAGAAACCATTAAACTCTGATGTGTTGAGGGAAACCGTCTCCATTCCACCACTACAGCAGAGAATCAGAGCCTCCTGCTGCAGACAATAGACTCCAGGAATACCCCCAGGCAAAGGCTCAAGCTGGGACTCAGCACAAGGTCAGAGGAAAGCTAATTTTACTGAGAATTTTCAATATGAAGATATAAACTTGCAATAAAAAGTTTGCAACTGCTTTAGGCTGGAATTTTCCTGAAACGTAAGGAGCAATAGGTTCCCAAATCCCACTGAACTGGTACCCGGCTCTTACAGGCTCCTCTGAAGAGCCCAGCCTTCGCTCTGACTCATTACCCATTCCACTGCTATTATTTCTTCACAAGATTTTGTTTAAGTTATTGTGCTCTTAATTTCCTGTTTCGCAATCCTTTAGTGATGCCAGCAAAATATATTAATGCAGATTTCTGGATTTGCACTCGAACATTCAAAGGATTAAAATTAATCACAGCTTCTCATTGGCTCAAGGCAATCAAAGGTTCAGCACAGAGTTCTCAGGTTAATACTTCTCCAGACCGTCATTTACGAAAGCCCTAGTAAAAGAAGAACTGGATCTTTACCAGCCATGTAAACACTGGGGCAAATCCAAGTCTCGCACAAACAGGTGAAGCTCCATGGATGTCGCTGAAGGTACACTGGCTGCAGAGCTGTTCAGCTTGCTCCTAGGCAAGGAAGCGTATTGACAGAACTAAGGCTGCATTCACCATGAGTAACAGACACCCGTAGCGCAGGTCTCTGACTAACGGCTGCTTCACCAGCACGGTCACTATGTCATCATAAAGTAGTATTTTTTTTTTTCCCAAGTAAGAAACCATTTCTCCCAATAGATGCATAAAGGAAGATCAAGTGGGCGTAAAACTGGGCATGAGCAAAAGATCTGTCAGCAGACATACAAGGTTTGTAGGGAAGGCCTGGAGATACTTGGATTGACAACTAACACAGCTGTGCCCCCAGAGCCTCTGTTTTGCAAGATTTCTGTATAGAGAGCCTAGGAGTGTTAAGGGGAAAAAAAAAAAAAAAGAGTTGCAAAGCATCTAGACTGCCAGGAAACATCTAATTGCAGAGCATTTCAAGTGTCTCCAGTGAAACACACAGACCAAAGGTGGCTTGCCCAGATCACCCAGTGGGCCCACGGCCAAACTGGAGCAAGGATCCAAGCCCCCTAAGCTCCACGCAGCTGACTGTATCTCAAGCTAAAAGATTACTGTGGGAAAGATGGATTTATCTAGAGTTCTTCGGACAGATTTTGCCCCTGATTTATGTACTGTCCATCCTCAGCAGCAACAAAGGAATCTGGCCCTTTTATTCTCATTTCCCTCGCAGATTAGCAAACATCTTAGAGAAGAGTCTGGTGTCAAGATGTTTGTTGGGGTTGGTGGTTTGGTCAGATGGGAATACGAGAAGGAAATTCTCTAGGGGAGGATGCGTGTAGTCCTAATTCTTTCTTCTAACCATGTGTCCGGCCAGACAAATCCACAAACATGCAAGATGGTATCAACTGTAGCCAACAGAATTTTTCTCATTAGCTTTCTGTGCACAAACTCTGGTGTTTCTGTACCTCAAATTCCATCCAAAGCGTGTTTAAGTCAATGGAAAGGCTCCCATTGGCTGCAGCAGCTACGGGTCAGGGCCCTGGGACAAGGGACAGAGCAGTGGCTCCAAATCCTTTGAAATTCCATCCGTGAGCACAAGGGTTGTTGGAGAAATCCCATTCCTGAACACGAGACAGTTCTCAGTGCTCTGCTCTGTTCCAGTCCATGCTCCATCCAGTGACATTCGGGTACATAAATAATTACCCTTTGGACTCTGGAGGCATCGCTCTCCCTGCCAGCCTTCTCCTACCCCTTTCTTCATGTCCAGCACTCGTACACAGACCTTCTGTGAGCTTCAGGTGTGAAAAACAGGTCAGTTCCAAGGGCTGAAGTGGAAACTGGGAAACACACCAAGCTAAATAAAACATTCAAGCCAAGTACTTTGGTGTATGTAGCAACATGTGCTGTTATCCAGAACGACTGAAGTCTCTCCTAGACTCCATATAACAAACATCTTCGCTGATGATGGAAGTCATTCAGGTCATGCTTTGTTGTTGTAACAACCACTGAAGAATGGGGATCGGGCACAAAGAAAATATTTGTTTTCCAAACCTGTTGGCATTTGTAACCTCTATTTCTTAATGATGGTGCATCTTTTTTTTTCTCCATTTTAGCAAGTACCCTGAAATGTGGTAACTGGCAAGTTCCTGAAGAAGGGAAAGAGCTCTTTTCAGTGGATGCAATTTGAGAAACCTGGAATTGTCGGAAGCCAGAAGGACAGTTAACACCTGTCAAGCTCATACCGTGCAGCATCCACTATAGATAGTCCATGCAGCTTGGGTAAGTCAGCTCTTACACTAGAACCAGTTGGCTGCAGGGGAGAAGGGAGGGAGGGGAGGAAGCAGGGAGAGGCTGGGGGTCATAGTTCTGCAAAGGGATGGAGGAACGCATCCTGCACCAGCTGATGCATGGCACAGCTTAAGGTCCTCCTGCCCATCTCAGTAAATCAGTGGCTGTGTGACTGCCAAGCTCCAGGCAGCCTAATTTACGCTGCTTAGGCACCACCAAGGTTATGCACAGTGCAAGTGTGGCCTCAGACCTGAGCCCTGCCTGCACTTCATGTAGCTGCAGCCCAGGCAGGTGGCTGGCTGGGAGATACTTTGGGTAGTGCTTCCTGTCAGCGAAGCAAGAGGGGGGAAAGCAGATAGTGTGGGTGCAGGTGTGGGGAAGCTGCTGAACCTGTGGATGGAGAGGAAGAGATGGCCTGGCCAGGCTGGTGTAGGTCCAGGTGTCAGCAGGAGGCAGGTGTCCCTCCTGTGTTTGGAGAAAGATACGACAGCTGGAAGGCAAAGGCTGACTCCAGCAAAGTTAATGGCAATACTTGCAGTGACTATGCTGCGTTTCATAAAAATTTCAGTGCATTTCATGAAGATTTCACTTCCATGGCTTACATCCACCGTTATTAAAAACCAGGTGTACTGCTCATTTTGAATAAAATGTGGTGGATGTTTAAATTGCTACAATTTGTTGCATTCATAGTATTAATAAAGTTAAGCATTTTGGAGAAATAAAATCCTTCTGAAAGTTTAGTTAACACAGGACAGATGTTTCTTCTCCTACTGACAGTCAACAGTTCATAATAACGGAATTTGCTCCCTTTTAATTAAAAAAGGCTAGTGTTCCTTGAAAGGTGAACAAGGATAGATGTTTGGCAAAGGATCTTAAGGTAAATTTTGAAAGAGGTCTGTTTTGTTTCCGTACTCACAGCTGCTCATAAGCCTAAATCTCTGAGCTGGCTGCTGGTTTCGTAACTAAATGCGAGATATCCGCTTATCTTCTCGCTGTGGAAATCACTCGGTGCTGAACGCTCCGTTACGCAACTTCGCTTGCTCATGGATGGTCAAATATGGGGAAGAAGGACTGCTTTGGGTTGGATTCATCCCACTTGCTGGAAAGCAACTGGAAACAATTTCCCATTAGAGTGCTACACTTTGTCATTTCGTATCAGTCAGAACCAGGCAGCCTTCCCTTTGAAACGTCACACAGCAAACGAAAACAACGCACCCTGAAGATTAAATATTACACATGAGCTTAAGCAGCACTGCAGTTCCGTATGGGGCACGTTTTTACGTCTTCATAAAGGGGATGCAGCCAGCAGGCTGTGGGTAAGGAGCATGTGTCGCTGTAAGGCAATACGGGTAAAACGAGCGTCAGCAAGGGGGGAAGAGCCCCGCGATCCCGCCTGGCGCCGGGCGCACCCTCTGCGTTTGGCACACCTCCGTGCCGATGCTTTCTGGCTTCGGGCAGGTCAGTAGGGCTGAAAGATTCTATTCAGTGCACCCAGCCAATCTGCCTCCAAGGGAAAGGGTCGAGGGAGGCGATTGCTCAATGTGTGTGGTCACATTTATCACGCACTGGAGCAGAAGGAGCATCTCAGAAGCTTGAAAAATGCAGCCAAGCCAGGCTCAGCTGGTACAGGGGGAGAGCAGAGAGCAGTGAGAAGCGCCAGGGGAAACACAGGGGATCAATCTCCCAAGACACTGTGAAGAGGTTTTGCAGCTAATAATCAGAAAACCAAGTGGGAACCAGCCCTTGGTATACAGGACAGGGGCCAAAGGGCTTGAAGAAGGGGCAGGCACTTAGCCGGGAACGGGTCTGAATATTCAGCCGGATAAAGGGAAGAGATCCAGGGCTGGCGGGCCTCCCATCCAGCTTTCTTAGAGAGGAAAACTTCTCCAGAAACCCAGCTCCGACCTTTCCCTGTGCTCCTGCGCCTGCCTGGAGCCTGAGGCACATCAGGCTCTTCCCCAGATCAGAAAGGGTTTTCCTTAGCACCCAGAATTGGATCACATGAGTTTTTGCTTGCTTTTGTAGACTTAGGGTTGGCTAGAAAATGATACTATGTTTAATAATAAAAGATAAAATAAAACTAAATAAAATGAAGGTTTCAAAATTTATTTTGTTTCAGCTTAGAAATGAAATTGAAACTGCTCAATAAAATTAATTCTCCCCCCAACCCTCCCTAATAAATCTTCCAGCCAACTTGAGCTGAGGGGTTTTATTTGCCTGCTTGTTTTTTTTTTGTTGTTGTTGTTTTGCCTTTTTTTTTTTTAAACTAAAAACATAATCAAGAAATTTCCAGTCTTTTCTCTTCTGTGGGGGTAGAGGGGAGAAAAAACAGGCTGAGTGCTTTAAAACTCTTTAAACCAGCTCTAAAGAATGCAGAGGTCTGGAAGTTACCATATTTCCTTGGTGAGAGTCAGCTTTCAACCCAGCCGGAACCAGCTGTGACTGCAGTTACAGACAGCAGATTGTGACCGAAATGACAGTGACAGATGGCCCTTATGTATCTATATCTATAAATATCTGTATTTATATGTTACCAGCCCTTACATCCATCCACCTTCGCAAAATATTTTGTGACCCTCAGATGAACGCTGATGTTTTAAGAGCAAAACATTGTTCCTTCACCCTGCCAGGAAAACAGCTTTCCACCTTGAGACCTTTATTAGCGAATGCAGAACAAAAACAATTTAACTGCTTACTAGAAATGCAGAAATTAATTACATTCATTTCACCAAATTCCTAGGGAAAAAAATATGTGAGTATGTTAACAGCTTTTAAATAAGATGGACCGCCAGCTACAGACAGCTGAGCCCTGGGATGGCGGCTTGGCTCACAGGGCAAAGCAGCCCAAGGCTAATTGCTAATGTGGCTTTTATTCCTCGCTTTTTCCAGGTACGGTTGTCATCCAGGACAATGATAAACCCCAGCACCTTATAATTATCTCAGCAAAAACAACTTGGAACAAAAGATCTAAAATTAAAGGGTACCGAAAAGATAGAAAGTGTCATAAACGTGCTTTCAATACCTCTTTCTGTTGTTCCTCAAGGATGAAATTCTCTCTTCTCTACAATTTGTGAGAGCAATTCTGACAACTCCCCAAACTAATGGACACCCAAAGGGTCAGCAGTTGCTTTGGTTGGGATGTACAGAGCAGACATTAAACCCTGCTTTCCTCCAGGCTTATCACTGGAGCTGGGCTAGCTCTCCAAAAAGCATTCTATTAACACCTCAGTCCTCAACTGCACATCAGAGAGCCCCTCACGAGCTCTGGGGCGTTCCAGCAAAATGTCCATCAAAAGCATTTAAGAATGCAAAAAAGAAGATAAGAAATTCTGCAGATGAGCTGCTGGGCTGGGAGCCTAGAGGCATTGGGAGGGCTCCAGCCACAGCCCCTGGACCACTCCCTGCGGCACTGCTCGTCCCTTCCACGCTGCTTCACCCGCTTGGGGTGTGAAGTCTTTGGGGAGCAGCATCCCCCAGGCTGCGTGCGGCACGGAGCACTGAGCAGCTCCGCTCACGTGGGGTTTGTTGGCACCAGTGAAACATCAACAAGAATAAATCAGCTTAGACAGCAACACTCCCCTCCTCTCCATCGCCGCTAGCTGTGTAGCAAACACAACGTGAAATCTCTGCAGAGCTTTCCCAGCCCCAAAACTCCCCCTGAGCCGCCTTGAGCCCTGCTGGAGCTGGCTCAGACAGAAAGGTGCTGCAGCTGTACCAGGAAAGCCAACAAATTCTGATGTTTGTTCAGACACAGGCTCAAATTCATTTCACTTCTGTGGTCTCTTATGGCTTCCTGAAATTGTGGGGTGGGTAGCTATACGTGTGTGCGCGCATGTCCATAAGAACATTTAGGAAATAGCCATCTGACATGTTTGTGTTGGGCAGAAGTGGTATTTAGTGTAAGCATTCTTCCCTGAGGGGCTGCTTTACTGCAGCCTGCAGAGAGCAAGTGAGTGAGGCAGAGGAAGGAGGAATTTCAGATACCTCTATTTCTGAAAGAGGAAAGAAATTAGGGTATGAAATCAAAGCTGAAAACAGGATTAAGGTGGAAATAAAGGGTTGGCATATTGAGTCAAATGCCTTATTCCTAAAACCTTCTCCAATATTTTTAAAACATAATTCACGAGAATCTTTCCAGCCATAACTCTGTTCAGACCAGTATTTGTTTCTCCCAGGATCTGTAGTGTTCCCCATGGCAGACCTTGTCAGGCTGAGCAATGTGAAGGCGGTGGGATATGTGTTCATTAGGAGCACCAAACCTCAGACCGACACAGGACTTTTCTTGTAGAAGAACCTCAGAACATCTGTTTACTTTATCATGTCCAATTGCCATGGAGATGTGAACACCCTGCGTTATTCACAGGAAGATGACATAGCTATTCTTCTGCAAAACAGAAATCACTTTTTAAGTATTTCCAATCATAAATCAGGAAAACACTCAAAAATCCAGGTTCCACCCACAGCCCAAAACACCACACCCTGTTCTGTTGATCGAAAATAAATGCCCATGATAACCTTCAGCTTGCCTTCAGCCCTCAGCTGCTGCCACAGGCTTACGCTGAGCAATGGAGGTGTTTGCGTGGGCAACCTGGTTGCAGAAGCAATGCTCACCCTGGCGGGAAGTGTTCACTGCCTCCATGCAGACACTGACTGCTCACAGCGGGTACACCGGACCGTCACTCTTCTCGGACAACCTGTCTGGGAAAAAATTAGGGCATTTTAAGGAACAAAGCAACGATTATAGTTTCCCAAGCAGAAAGCTGCATGCAGTTATGTGTGCCATTCTCTACGCTCTACCTTACACTGAATTTTTCAAGTCTGTCACTGACTGGTTTTTTAGCAGTAACAGAACATTAAATACCACAGGCCCTAGAATTTTAGCCCCAAAGGGCAGTCAGCGAGCAACCCCAGCATATGCCTGCCCATGTGCTGTGGTCCTGTGGCTTCTCTTTCCTTTTCCATCTACCTATCAGCAAACCTGCTCAGCATTTTCACCTTGCCTTGCCAGCAAGGATCTTCGTTCCTGACCCAACATCAATAAGCCTGAAAACCCTGCTGACACGTGTCCTCTGAGGTCTCCCCTGGACTTCTACTTACAGGAGCAAGACAGGTGAAAGAAGGAAAAATGAGACACCATCAGCAAGTGACAGATACGCCTTCCAACCGTGAACTATTTGCCCTTCTGGGAATGTAGCTTCTTCAAAATACATGGAAAAATGACTAGTGATTGCAAGCTCCTCTGCAGAAACCTCCTTTTCCTGGTTTCCTTCTAGAGCCCACTCTCCATTGCCTCAGCATAAGTTACATTCTCCTGTCCTCCTATCTGCATTATCTAAATAAGTTGAAGACCCATTTTTATTTAAAAACAACAAAACTAAGTGTCACTTAGCACATCGTTGAGGCACCAGACTACAATGACAGTGGCACCACCAATGCTGGCTGCACACCGCAGCATCTCAGGCAACACCAGCGTACTGCTTTGAAGCAGCTCTGCAAGGTTTTTTGGGGGGATGTACCGCTGCTGGATGCCCTGATTGCTTTGGATAATTAGAACTCAGCTGCACTGGGAATTAACTCAGCACTTCCAGCTCTTGCAGCGTTACAAGGACAATTGCCAAGCACAACGTTTTCCTTTATAAAACATAATTTTAGTCTCATAGTCCCAGTCTGATTTTTCACCCTCCAGCTATTTCCCACATTTTATGATTAAAGTAGGCTTTCAATTAACTTGTATGATGGATCAGATGCCATGGGCAGATACAAATGCAATCATAAGAAATGGATGGTTGCTCTGAGGCTGCACTTCATCACTGGTTTAAATCCAGCCAGCCTGATACAGAAGGGAGGCTGTCGCCGACGGCTCTCAAGGAGATGATGTTTAATTCTCTGTGCACCCACCATGTACCACCTCTTCCATACACAGCGGCACTGCTGGATTCTACAGCACTATGGGACACAAAACAGATCATCCCATAGACATGTGACATGATTAGCAGAAGAAGACTGGAAGCGTGGATGATCTGTGACTCTAAAAGTTATTTCAATAAAGAACTTCAAGACTCTTTCTTTCTGGGCTTCAGGTTATTATTTCTGCGGGATCTTACCAAGCACTGGCCTTTATGTGCTGTACTCTCTTCTGGTAGGTGTTGGTGAGTGAGAGGTAACTGTTACACCTTCACAACACTGGGAAAGCAATCATGAAAAGCCCAATTGACTGGCTAATGTTATCAGAACAAAACCACACATTTCAGGAATTCCTTCTGATATGAAACGAAGTTGACCTATCTCTTGGCAATTTCCACCGGGGGAACTGCAGTGAGATTCAGTGGGGTTTGCACGGCGTTAGCTCTTCTTCTGGCAGACTCAGCCAGGGGCATTGCCAGTTGTGCTCATTAGGGCCCTCAGTTGCGATAAGAAAAAGAATTGCAAAAGTCTATGAGATTATTTTTCTGTTCTTCTGGGAGGGAGTGCAGGAAGGATTTAAAGGACTTCCAACATGCAGTGTAATGTTTTCTACTGAAGTTCAGTCAGGTCACAAGTCGTTAATCTTACACAGACTATTACTAAGTGCTCTAGAAGACACAGTTGTAAATCACTGTATTTTCTTTTGCAATCTACACATGCAAAATTTGTGTAAGGGGCTGTATTTCACTAGAAAAAAAAAAAAAGAAAAAACCAAGGTAAAAAGAGTAAACCCACCCGTCTATGCCTTAACTGCAGGCTACCACCCCAGCGTGAAGAAATGTGGATTTTAACCCCTCTCTGCAGCTATGCCAGGTAACCCAGCATGAAAAGCAATCTGCAGTCAGATGAGAGATATGTGCATGCGGATAAGGGAGCATTAAGGTCAACACCCAACCGGATTCTCAGAACAGAGAAATACCCTACTTACTCCAGAAGCACCTCTACACATAGGGTTTTAAGCTTGCTCTGAAAAGTTCAGCCTTTCTTCTTGTAACTTGCTGGTGGAGACAGCAGGAGAGCACCAAGCACTTTTCATGCAAGACAAATGTGTGGGAGATTCTGCTGCCTTCGCGTTGCTTTGCAGGACTCCCAAGAAGTGGCAGAGAAGCTGGATCCCCAGGAGCGATGCCAGGGACGGCTCAACCCCGGCCCAGCCCCGCACCGCTCCGGCTGCTCCCTGCGCAGGAGCCGGCCGCGCTGGGACCTCCCCAGCGACACCCACTCATGTCCCTAGTCCCGGATCTGCTCGGGGCTCTGCTTCACCCAGGCGGCAGAGGCTTCCTGGCAGCCCCTAGTGGCACCGCTGGAGCCCTGCAGGGCTCTGCCTGGCTTTGCCTTAACCCGGCAAAATTTGGCTTTCTCAGACTTCGAGGTTTTAGGAGCAGACAGGCTCGGTGCTCGCACGTCCCCAGCCTGCCTTCGGGGTCTCGCACACCCTGGGCAGGGCAGGGGAAGCCACCTTCAACGCTGGCTGCTCATTTCAGGCTCACATTTGCTGCTGTGTTCATGTATACTTTGCTTGCCCACAGCATATTCAGGCCCAGCATTCAGAGGATCAAATCAGGATCCCAGTGTGCTGAGGTGGGTGTTTTTCTGGAAAGCTTTAAATTTATAAATGATGAAAGTCAGGAGGATGGATAGCATGTAAGATCATAATGGTTTTAAAGCATCTAACATTTGCTGAGGTTTTCTTCCCCCAGATTAGACCCAGCTCTCCCTCTTGGTCTTTTTGCTAGACAACCATCAGCTAGCCAATGATGTGGCAATGCAGCTAAACTAAAAAATCAAAATGGCATCTGAGGGTGAGAAGTCCCAGTCCTCTGAGTGAAGTCAGGGCAGGTGATTCAGATCCAAAACCAGAGCAGAGTCAGGGGAAGGAGCTGCCGCGTCACGGGGAGGGCCCAGTACCACTTCCAGCGCATGATGAGGGCACAAGAGGATGCCACAGGTGCCAGGTGGGCAGGCACATGCACAGATCCAAGCACTTCCAAATATTTAATAAGATCCCAAGGAAAGATTGTTGGCTGAAAAGTATCTTACTTTAAATGAGACAGAAACCAGAAAATAATTCAGGAATTAGTACTAAGAAAATGCTTGCAATAGGGTAATAAAAGCCACCTGGTTTCCCTACAAAGACAGCAGCGATAACAGAGCTGCTTTTCCTGTCCACTTCTTGTAAGTTACTGGATGACTGTAGACAATCTGGTGATCTGTGTAATGCTCCTCAGGGTGGCTGGCACATTCGAGCTGAACTTTTCAAGGAGCGTAACGTTGTCTGTGGGGAAGCTCTGCAGTGCCTCACTGTGAGTACAGCAGAACCACGGTGCACGACAGCCTTCTTCGTGCTGATGATGTTTATGGGAAATGAGACTCCAGTACCTTCAGGATACTGCGTGAAACATCACACTGGGCATTCATCCTGACACTTTGCAAAAGTCACATGCAACCCAATTTCTAAAATGCAAGCAGTGCAAATAGCATTATGCTATTTCTTTCCAAATTGCCTGTTCTCTGCTTCAGCTGCTCAGCTGTCTCCCAGAGCCGAGCATCCAGGACACTTTCCCATAGATACTTGGAAGTGAGGAGTAGTCCCTCGGACTTACTATAGCTATTTCAGGGCATGGTGCCAAAGAGAAGCAGCACATTATAGTGCCCTTTCTAATACTGTTAAGTGCACAAGGACCACCAGTAACAGAGTTATCACAATCTCAATCAATATTTCAATCAATTGAAATGATGCCGTAAGGGCAGCTATCGATTAGAGGGAAGAAGCAGGTTTAAATGAGCAAGGGCATCTTTGAGCTAGCATTCAGTGTGTATCTTTGTTCAGAGCATTCACTGTGACTTCTGGGAGCACCCAGCCTTCCTCCTGTTTTCTGGGTGCATGTTCAGCTACTGAAGCTCAGGTATCCTTACCTTGGTTGGACTGGAGCACACAGGGTGGTAAGGAAACCTCCTGATGAGTTCTGTGGTTCGGTTACAAAGCAGGCAAAAATGGACAATTGCTTAGTGCCATAGAACATTTTCAAATCCACTTTGTATATGTTACTAAGCTACACATGAGACAACCAATCAGGTCTGGCTGGGATAGGCTGAGATTTGTGTGTTCAGCTGTTACTAGTGATGTAGGAAGGAAAATATCTGCATCAATTCAGTCACTTTCATGAGCAACAGCATAGATTAAATGCTACAGGGTGGGAAGAGCTTGTATTAAAAGTCCAAACATTAGGTCACATCTTATAGAACCACTTTTTATCCTTATATATATTTACAAATACAAAGCTGCCCTTTTAATCACTAATCTTTCTGGAAAAAAAAAAAAAAAAAAAAAAAGAAAAGCACAGAATTTTTACAACTGGTTTTACTTGTAACCAGTTCAAACTAGAGCCAGATGTCTTTTTTTTTTTTTTAAATTAAAAAAAAAAAAAAAAACTTGGTTATGTGGAGAACCATTTTCTCCTGCGCATAGCAGAACAGCAGTTTAAAAAAAAGGTCTTTTATGGGCAAACAACAGGCCCTTCAAAATACTGTCAAACATTTCTCCTGCCAAATGAGAACAATTTCACACCATATAATATAGTCTAATACGCCCAACACACCCTATGATGCATCAAGTAATACTGCGTCACTGACAAAGTTACTGGAACTAATGCAAGGAAGTCTTGTCTTTTTAAAACATGCCCTTTTATCCTGCATGATCTGTCTCATTTTATCTGACCTGGAGAGGTGATCTGATAAGTCTCATTTGGATTCAGTCAGTCCAGCACCGAAGAGGAGTTTCTTTTTCAGAAGAACTTGAACAATTCCGCTAAACCACCTTTTTTTTTTTTTTTTTCCTGGAGGCCTTTATAACCACGCAAAGCACTCCAACATCCAATTTCAAATATACAAACAGTTTCAACGAGATAAATGAAATTACTCACATTCATTGCATAAGCACTGAAATACTTTGTAGGGTGAAAGTGAGCAGCAACAAAGACAGTATGAACCAGATCCTTTGATCTGGGCCTACACTTCTCCAACTTTGAGAGAGCAGGGCTGAGGCTGCAATCTGGTTTTCAACAATAACTGACAGAATTCCTGAAATCTCCTATCACAAAGGGTATTTTTCCATCTTGGCTTTCTTATTGCTGGGGTCTGGAGCAGATCCCCCCTCTACATTCCTGCACGCTGATCGCCTCCACTCCTCCTTGACGTCTGCAGCCTGGGCTGCTCCTCCTTCATGGTATTGAGCCAGAGCGCTACTTCACCTGCGGCATGATATTATGATTTTCTTCATTCATTCTTGCAGTGGTAAGATACAGTTTGCAGCAAGTTACTTAGCAGCTGTACAAGCCTCTGTGGACACATACTTGAGAAGTGCACAGAATAAAATCCCCTGAACCATTCTGACCTCCACAAACATCACCAAAACACTTAAATGAAAGCCAGTTAATATGAGAAAAACACAGACATGGCCCAAACCTCTTCAGGCACAACTCCATATGAGAAGCTTTTTTCCAACAAAACAGGACTTACAGAACCTGACCTCTGTAGGACAACTGGTAGCAGAATCCTCTCCTGGAAAACCCTTTCCTTCTGGCTGGACCATACTGAATTCAGCAAATCTATAGTAAAGGCTCCAAATGTATTTTCAGCTTTCCCTTGTTTAGATCTATTTGGGAACACAGATATACTGTTTCCTTAGGTTCCATGTTTTGCAGCTGATGCCTACAGACATCAAAAGCTGGCAGATGAATTCTTATCAGGTTTACTGGAGTTTTCCACAGGGATCTCCCAGGCGGGTACCGTATCTCCACCATACAGGGTGGAGTCGGCCCCCACCTATATCTAATAGCAGGACACTGCAGGCGAGATATCTGCTGCCTTGGCTGACAGCCTGTAACTGAACCTGTGACCTCCTCAGCAAAGAGCCGTAGCCACGCGAGACAGAGCTGAGATCTAGCTTGGCTAAGCTAGCCAAGGAGAACGGCCTTGAAGATGCTCACCTGGCAGTAACATGAGCAGCATGTTCTTTGCCAAAATTTCTAGAAGCACCCCTTTAGTCCCTACATCTGCACACTTGTCACTCTGGCTAGCAAACAACATCAGATGGAGGTCAAGGGATGCAGTGAAGTGTGGCACCATGTGAACCACCACCGAGGGGGTTCAAATGGCAGAGCTTCCCAAATCAGTGAAAAAACCATACACAAGCTCAGCTGGACTTTCAGAGAGAAGCACCTCTGTTCCTGAATGAAGGTTTGTGACTTGCCTCTGAGAAATTCAATTTTTTTAAGGACACAGCTTAGAAACAAAGTTAAAATGATTTACAGCACTTAGCAAAACCAGAAATATGTTCCAGTGCCACCTTTACCTTACTGTTTATTCACAGCTCAGGTTCTTCTGTTGCTAGCCACAAAAGACCCCCTACAAGGGAAGGAATTTGTTTAGTAAACCCTGGCGCAGCCCCCAGAGCATTCAGCCCCAAGAATGAGAAGCTGGAGAAGGGAGAATCAGGTTCTAGGTCCTGTCTCTGTTCACAGAGCTGGACACCATCCTGCACACCCACATTCCATCTACGGTTAATAGCATGCTGCCTGTTGTACTGAAACTGAAGATGAAAGAGTGGGTCGGTCTGTCAGGGAGAGCTCACCCACAGCATGAGCCATCTGCACTCCTGCCACGGGTGGTGCCCCCACGTCATCGCAGGGAACGTTACTGGCAGGACACCCAGTCTACGCTACAGCTCGTTACCATCGTCCTGTCCTGAAGGGAATTTTACATGCTGGGTCTGACTTTTCTGCAAGCACCACCCTTCAGAAGCAGCATGCTGTAATGACACGTCAGAGTCTGGCTAAGCTTGACCAGTAACCCTCTGTCAGTCGCTGATTCTACATTCAATTACACATCAGCCATCCTAGCAACCCCCCTTCTCCACTGAAAATATCTTTCACAGTATGCTTTACTAGCTAGCATTTTTTTTTTCTGTAAACTCTATAAAAATAACTTAGAAACGTGACCTCATTGAGGAACCATCCCTGCTTTTAACATGTAGCTAAGTAAGATTTGCCACGTGACTGGGACACAAAATTAATATCTGCTCTTTTGGAAAAGTTGGGGTTTGGCTCAACTACTACCTTGGAAAACCTGAGGATTGCCGAGATAATTCATTTGCTAGATTACCCAGATGAGAATTAATGACTTTTTACTGGTAAAATCTTAATGAAGTAAAAGTTAATATTGCTGCATATTGTACTAAGCACCTGTCTGAGGCAGGTTTGCATTGAAAAAGAGATGACACAGTGACCTCAATATATTGAGAACTAATTTAAGCTACACAAACAAAGCTTCTAGATGACTTGGAAGTCTGGCCAGTTCTTTGCAGAATTATTACTTTTTCTACGTTTAAGGTGGGAACAGAATTCCAGCCTGCTGCTGAAAGAGAAAAGTTCTGGCTTGTTCAAACGAAGACACAAAACCTCAAAACCAAATTATACATACAGCAGGCTTATGGTTCAATCCTGAAGAAACCTCAATAGTTCAGATTATGCAGAGCCAAGCTGGATTGTGTGTTCTTGTGAAAGCATCTGTTTTCTATAGCATTAAATTCTGGCATTTCGGCTCTCATAACTACAAATAAAGATATAAAAACATAGTAGAATTTATATATATATTACACAACCAGTTACCCATGAAAATACATCCCATGTAGGAGAGCTAAGCCTCCTGGTGCAGCTCAGCTATGCTCTGGTCCATGTCTGACCAGGAAAACATGCTTGTTGTCTCTTCAGTCAAACTGTAGATGTTGCTGCCCAGATGTGGGAACTCTTAAGGGTAGTCTGAAAGCAACTATAAACCCAATCAAAGGAGAATCCTGAGGCCAAATCACCCTAATTTCATGTAAGAGCATTTCATTGAAGCAATACTTCTCAGGCCACAGCAGATCGTCATAACACTGAAGTTAATTATGTAAACCTAGTTTTTTTTGCAAACAACAGTTTGCACCTTTATTGGAACTGAAATATTTTCCAAAGTAAGCAGTAAACAGTGTGCTAAATCAGTCATGGGATGAAAAGTATTGTTGACAAATTAATTCACTGGGCTGAATGCTTTTGAACTGCATATGCATCTTTGTTCATGTTCACACAGATGTTCTCATCAGTCCAATACAAAGCACCATCTTATGATAAAACTTACAGGAAAACTTGTTCGAAATAGTTTACTTTTTGTCTGTTGATTTACAGTGTGCAGGGAAGACAGCCCTGTTTTATCTGCCAGCAGGAAAGCAAAATGAACCAAGCAGCCAGAGCCCTTCTGTTTGAAACTCTACAGTAGCTATTGTTCCACATCTCAGGAGCCTTCTTCTTGTGGTCCATTGGGGCTGGCAGAGCTTATTTCACTTCAGCAGAACTGCTAGCTGATGCAACCAAGTTAATGCAGGAACGCACAGTCTGTTGGAGCTCACTGCTTTTCCCGGCCTGTGTCTTCTGCTTACTCAGCACTACCTGCATGCTTCCACAGCAAAATTATCCTGCATGATGTTACAGATTCAAGCCAAGACTCGCTTTTTCAGGAACGTAACAGAGAAGCTCACCAAGGAAAAGTGACTCTAGAAATGTCAGAGCAGAAGGGAGTGGCTTTAGTGTTGTTGGAAAAAAAAAAAAAACAACTAAACAAACAAACAAAAAAAAACCTTGCAAGCAGGCTAGATACTCATCCTTTCTGGAAGTAGTTTTTTTCTCCCCCAGACCCCTTTCTATAAAATACGATGAAGCTTTGGAAAGCCTGATTCAAAAAAAAAAAAAAAAAAAGTATTGAAATGAACATGTGCTACCACCTGCTGTCCATTGTTTGAAAGAGCAGCCTCCTCAGCACGGGTCCTGGCGAGTCACTAGGACCTGCAGACTCTGGCACCAGCCGATCTCTGCATAGCTCAGGCTGCATCACAGCAAAATTGTGGCATTCACTCAGGATTCCCCACCCCTGCCCCAACATATCAGCAGTCAATGGCAAGAGACACTCTGAATAAATACAGGCTTAAATAAATCAATGTACAGATCACTTTTGATTCCACAAATCTCCCCACCAGGTCATCGATGTCAAACCAGCAACGCAGACCTGAAGAAATAAATCACCTGCAGTTGACAAGAGTAACTTGGCCCAGAGCTCACAATACAAAGAATGTACTTAACCTTCTTCTGTTGCTGTGGTGAGCAAACAGTGTGTGCCTGGCACATTGGGAAGCAAAGGTCTGGGCTGTTCTTGTGTTAACATAAAACCCATAATTATTTGCAAAATAAAATGGAGGCCAGTGGATTCAGTCTAGGTACTCACTACTCAGTGCAGCAAAAGGACTCCCAGGAACCATACCCTCCCAAAGCCCTGACAAACAGGCAATTAAAGAAGAAAAAGGATCTGGTTCCAACTGTTGTAACCAGAATCATGTACATCCAGAGCACAGTGCCATGTGTACAATATTACAAGAGAAAAAGAAAACTTCCACAAAATGCCTCTGCAACTACTCATTCAAGCACACTTTTAAAAAAGCTATTACACAACAATATTATATAGCTGAGCAGCAAACTTCCAAAACTAACTCAGTGCAGAACATGTTACAGGTTTGTCCTGAACTGCCTATGTGCTCAGATGTACTGGTAAATAGCACATTTAACATTAATTAACAAGAAATTGGGAAATAGATTAACTTTTCCAAGAAGATCTATGAAAATTAAGTGTGACAATATTTAATTAATAAATTACTCAGATTCAATATTTTGATCAAACTGCAACAGAAGGTTTGGTTGCAGCACAGATGTCATTGGTACCTTCCCTGGTCTTCCCAAGCCTGTTACAGGTTGCTCTGGAAGCAAACTTCCACCACCTCAGATTGGAAGCAATCATTTCCAAAACCATTTTTGCCCCAGTTTTATTTAAAATTGTTTCTGTCTAGCCAATGTGCTGGAGCAGTAACTACCAAGGAATAAAAAGGCCAATCCAGTGTCAGCATGAAGAAAGGAAAAAGGTACTCAGAGAAAAAGAGGGGAATAACTAACAGCAATTCAGGATTTACAAATATGTTTCAAGGACTCTGCTCTTACTTTCCATTTGCCATAAAAAAAGAGACGATCTGTGCTGAAATAAAAATGAGCAAAAGAAGAAAATAAGGTGTTCCCAAACCATTTTTTATTGAAAACCTTGATAATATTTTGTTTCCACAGCACTACACCTATTTGCAGTTTAAGCCAGCGAGCGGATGCTGGTTTTCTTCATTCTCATAGCATGAACTCGTACTCCTTGCTATTCTCAATCTGTCACATTCAACAATCACATGCAAAAATGACTCACGCTGCCAGTTGTCTCTGCGTTGTGCTCGCTGAGCGTTTGCCAGTTCCTCAGGAGCAGGCTTTATACTGAAAGGCACACTTTTGGAAATGTGGCTGTCGTCTCAGGTTGCTGCATTAGGCTCAAACGTTTTGATTTTCGTCACACAAATTTTGTGCCTTTTCTTAACCTTGCCATCCAACAATTCTGGACACAAAGGAAACAATAACAGATTAGGCTGGTGGCTCATTCAGCCTGGTGTTTTGCCCTTCCCGAAGGCATTTATTCAAAGTGCCTAATACTTTGGAAGGAGCAGAAAAACCTTAATGCACCAAACAAATCACAGGCCGTAAACACTGGAAAAATTTTCTTCCTGCCACCTGCAGTGATCACCTGAGAAGCAGGTAATGATTTTGATCTTTTTCTAAGCAAATGCAGTTCGGTTGTGCAGCCTTTCGGAAAGTATGGCCGTAAAAACGGAGTCAACCACCTCCCATTTGCAAGAGTGAGTGTTTAGCATTTGTTCAGCTTACTGAGGTCTCCCAGCACTTTGAAACAACTCCCTTGCAGTTTCATACGTTCAGCTCCAATATGTGATTTTAAACCTTTTGAGATGAAATGACAGCAGGAAGGATTTGTACTACAGACTCCACTGACTATAAAAGCAGCCTGTGGTGACCAGCCTGCACACAGGTACAACATATGCCCACACTCATTTAGGTGAATCCCACCCTTGGGTGTCCCAGCCCAATGGACCCAGCTCTGCAGCAGGGAAGCAATCTGATATGTAGCTCCACGAGAAGTACAGGTTTGGAGTTTTAATATTTACTATACTGGCTGTGATTTTAAATGTGTTTCACCCGATGCAGTATTGTTCCCCACCACTCTGCAAATCTGGTGTCCTACGGAAAGGATTTTGTCGGTTCAGGCAAAGGCAAACTACACACATATCCACACTTAACTGCCAGCTACATGTATTCAGTCATCTATTTTTGCAGTTTTTGTAACTACCAATGAAAAAAATTATTGCTGTCTATCATAACCTCATTATTCAAGTGTATTTTATAAACTCTGAGGGTTTTTTTTGGGGGGGTTGTTTTTTGTTGTTGTTGTTGTTGTTTGTTTTTTGTTTTTCCATTAGAAGCTGTCCTTAGCCAAAACTCTTCAGATAAATAATGATCTCCTATGCAAAACATGCAGCAGTGAGGAAAAGTGAACTTGTTGGGAATGTGTAACAGGTAGCTAAAGGAAGATTATGTGTAACCGCACATGGAAATCGTAGGAAGTCACTTGCTGTTATATAATTTGTGCCTAAAGTTTTATGCAAGAAAATCATAGAGATTAATTATTAAAGTTTTATGCAATCATTTTATTGTTATTCAAAGCAATTAGGAGAAGTTACTATTTTACAAAAAGTAAACAATACATCACTCATTCTATCAAATATCAAAAGTAAGGTCATGGTGAAGATAAAGTTTGCAAAGCCTTCTAATAAAGTAGCAAATGGACTTTGTAGTGAAGAACCCTCCGTAACTTCCCATAATTGCACAGATAGCTGCCTAAAAGCATATGGTTTGTGTAAGGACTGCATATACCATATGCACGTATCGCTTCACTTGCCACTGCAACAGTTGTGCCATGGGTGGAATGTGGCAACTCTACCCACACAGAGTAATGTGATACAACAGATGAAGATAGTAGAAAGCCGTGAAACTGCATGGAGAAATTTAAGTAGATTGAGTCCATCCCTACTCCCGTGGGAATTAGATCAGGCTCCAAATGAGAATTTATGCATGACAGCTGGATTAACATATATATATTTCCTCAAAGATAGTACCTTTATAAGCTGAAGAGCTTCCTAGTGCCAGACTGGAGCATTAGTTCAATTATTATTAAGTGAAAAACCATCACTTTTTAATTCACAGTAACTCCCTCCAAGACGAAGGTTTCCTTAGTTATCTCCTCTGAGTCCTGATCCTACTTAATTTGCAAAGAATGAGATTGCAGCAGGGACAGCTTAGTGTATATCTGAGTTACAGCCCTCCATATATTCTGGTTCATGAGCAGGAAACGGTGCTCACACAAGAGGCCCAACTGAGTTAAAAGTTCAGGAGTCTCCCATTCCAGTGAAATCTCAAGCACCAAAATATTATAGTATGATTGCTTTTTTTAAAACCATACTCCAGTGCAAGAGCCCTCCCTGTCTGATAAGCAGTTTGAAATCTTGGCACTTCTGTGCATCGGAACTTCCTCTGTCATATGAAACTAAACCAGACATGCAGTGCCACTGCAGGGGGAAGCTCTATACAACACAGACACACAGATGGGATCAGCTTGCAAGTAAATATGTTTCTGTTGCTAGAGAAAAGCATAGAAAGCAGCAATGAATAAAGATGAAAAATACGACGCTGACAGAAGGAAAAGAAACACCAAAATGGGTATGAGGATAAGAGAATATGGTAGAATTGAACAAAAAGCTGAATTGGTAGTTTGAGCAGCTGGCTTTCCACTAATGACAATCCCTCCATCTTACATCAATAATGCCATTATCTGGCACTAAACTTCTCAGTTCCAACTCCATAGCTGGGCACTGAAATATTTCCTAGCAATTTTCACTATTCACTCACTGAACTCACATACATTAAAGCTCTTGTCATGCAAGGCAAAGCCTTGCGCTCCTTTTACTGTGCTGTGAATGCAACCGGGAGCTCTGCCTGTGTAACGATGTCTGCATCCCCTTTACTTTTTCTTTTGCATCATTATCTTACTTCTAGCATGAGAAGAGGGTCATCTTGTTGAAGAAAGGTAACTAAGAGCTGGAGAGCTGATCCTAGAGACAAAAATTTATAAGAATCAATCTGTATCTAAAAACTTACAATCAGAAAAACAACATCATAGTTCATAATTCCAATTCAGGCTCTTAATGGTGTCAAGAGTTTAATATTTGATTAGGACAAGTAAGAATCATAGTATTCTTAGATCTGTTACTTTAGTACTTCAGTATAGCACATATGTACATGCTAGAAAAAAAAAAAAAAAAAATCATGACTATATGTTCCATAGACCCAAAAGATTGAGGTAGAGAAGAAAATTGAATCCACCACTTACACTGCTACAGACCTGACAGGGGGTCTAATACCTGTATAATTAGAACAGTCACGTAAGCATGGCATGCGGGCATCTCAGGTGGTGGCAGAGTTCAGCATTAGTACCTGTAGCTGACAAAAATGAGTTAGAAATTCTCCTCTCACTACAGAGTCTTTATATCAAACAGACGTGTATATAGAAAGAAGTATCTGAAAACTTCACGTTCAACTTGTTTTTAAGTACGTAGAACACTTTTGTATAACAATGCCTATTAATGCCATGCATCAGGCTGCAAGGCCATGTACCTACAAATTGTGCCATCCCAGGGTCAAAATTCCTCAGTTCAGCTCTGTTGTGGATATGCATAAAGTGAGTTTTCAATTATCTTCTCACCTACAAGTCTTCAGGAAGCTACGTAACTCCAGTCCATGCAGAGGAAAGCGGGAATATTAATTGCTTCAATGCTTTTTGTATGGGGCTTTCACTGTAGTTTTAATGCTCAATAAACATCAAAGATTTATCTTTATTATCCCACTGTTACAGAAGATGCTCTTACACTCATTTCATAGATGGAGAACAGGCCATAAAGCTGAAGGCTAAAATCATTAAACATGCAATGATTTTAGATGTCCAATCTGAGAGCCCTAAGATGTCCATTCTTCAGAGTACCTGTCATTTTAGGAATGTTCTGTGTGCAGAGCAGTGATCCCACTAATCTCAACAGCAATGGAAGCTATTATGCAATTCAGACCCCTGTCTCTCTACCTGGATATACTGAAAATACCGATGATAACTGAGTGCTGCTCTCCTGTTTGGGATCCTTCTCTACCTCTCCTTTCTTTCCTCCTCATTATCTCCCCAGCTTTGCCATAATTCTGCCCTTCTCTGCTACATTTCTTGCCTTCTTATATTCCAGTTCAATATTACATTGTTCCTTCACATTTCCAGGCCACAGAAAGTGAGAGCGCTAGGAGCACTGAGAAATTCCTTGTTCACCTCTTCTGTAAGCACCGACATCAGAGCTTTCACGACAGCACTGTACTTGTTCTCTGTCATCACAGGGTGATGTCTCATCAGTTCACTCATCATGTATGACCCAGGAAGGGAGAAGGATATGTCTTTTAGCCCAAAGAGTTTAGAAGGCAAACAAGTCTTTACTGTAAAGCTATATATATATACTTCAAAAATTTGGCCATGTAAGCAAATTTGGCCATTTTAGCAAAACTAAAAGTACCATAACCCTGCCACAAAGACAACTCTCTACCACAAGTTTCACATCCCTCTGTCACGGCACAGAGGCAACAGGTCCTCAAAACAGCTGTGAGCGTTGGCAACGTGGACAAAGCAGCACTCCCAGAGCCCCCCCAGACAGTCCCCAGCCCCTGCCCTGTACATGACGCCTTGTTCCACAGTGCATTACTGGGAATGAATGACAATTTAAATGTACCACACCCCGAGTTAACAGTGTTCTAAGAAGTGGTTAACTTCTGCTCTGATTCTCTTTAACAACAGTAACATCCTGACATCAAGACAACTGTACACCATGCAACCCAGCAGCACATGAGATGTATGGAAACTCTCACGGGCAGGTAAAAGATTAATGGAAAGGGCTCTTTGATTGATGAATCTGTGACCTTGAGCAACAAGAGCATTTGCACAAAGTCTATCCACCACGGGAGACAGACAGAATGAAGAGGGGCTCACATTGCACTCTCAGATCTCATTAGGCACCCGGACCAGAAACACCGACACCGGCACTGGCCATCTGCTCCACTGTTTGCGTGGCTGCGGGTCTGATAACGCTTACACAGAGCAAAAGTTAATCATACGTACAGATGAGCAACAGCACTTCTGCACAGGAAATTCCGTGCAGCATGACAGTTTCTAAAAAAACCACATACATGTTTGTACTTCATTCTGCTGTTTCCAACCACACCAGCAAACTGATCGTTCAAACAAAAGTTGATACAAAAGGCCATAACTCCGGACAGACTCTTCAAATACTGCAGGGTTTTGGTTGTCGCCATCAGTGTGTTATATATTTAATAAACAACCTGTAAAGTTACCAGAAAGTTAATTCACTTGAAATGTGCCAAATGGCTGTGATTACTGGTAGCTTATATAATGGGCAATAATACAGAATTATTTTGTGATTAATTCCTCTAATGCTCTTTTTTTTGCTTATGTCAATTATTTAAGAATTACTAGCATTTTTGCCATTTGTGTTCTATAAAGGCCCTTGCCAACAGAACTTTCCAAATCTACTGTAATATTACCCCAGCATCCACCCCTGAGGAACGAAATTTCCCTGCAAGCATTTTCGAGGGACTTATGATCACCTGATTTTTCTTTGCTGAGAAGCAGTTCCTGGAAAATCCTGCAACACACTCAAAGACTTTGCTACTGCTGTTGGAGTATTAGCCCTAGGCAAAATGATACAGTCTACGGAGGCCATATCTGACCTAGAAAGTATTAACCGAAGAATGTGCGGGACAGCTGGTTATCGGAAAGAAAACACATACAGTGCAGAGAATGACATGTAGAGCAACTTCACCCCGTTCTGAATGGCTGTCGGCTCTCCAGAGCCAGCCCGGCACTGGAAGCAGAGCCCCTGCCACATTCAGTGACCAAACTAGCTCAGGTATCTAACCCAGGGAGGTAGTTTATCATCCAGGAACATTCCAGATATGTGATAGGCTATGGCTGAAGAGAAATCCGAAGTACATGATTATTTCCCAAGCCAAATGCCAAAGGGCTAGGCCTTTACGAGCAGGCTGGGTGTGCAGCAGCCAGCGTTGTTCTTCCCGGAGCGTTGCTCACACTGGCGACTGTTCAGATGTTGGCACTCCTCAGAAGCACGGCCTGGTTCAATTCTCATTTATGTTGTCAGAAGGCCTTGCTGCACAACAAGAAATGTGCCGTTTATTTACAGCTGTATCCAGATACACCAAAAGAGGTGAGCTTCCGTTCTTTCCAGCTTTCCCATTCCAGAAATACGGCCGTAGTCTGGGACATTTTCTCTTTACTGTTCCTTTTGTTGAGGTGATGCATACCGAGCTGCTGCATCACCAACGCTTGAACATTTCAACGGTATGTCAATGAGAGGGAATTCACTTCATTGTGAAATTATTTAGTTTTAACCAGCACCATGCCATTGACGGTGCCTTCCCACCACCTCTTAACATGGTGTCCTTGATCTCGCTGTAAAATCTTGTTGCAGAGCTGCAGCACTAACAACACTTTAGAACGGTGTCCTTCCTTTACCCAAGTATCTCAGTAGGCATTCCTCAATTGGCCCAAACAAGAGGGGAATGGACAAAAACTGGAAGAGGGCAGGTGTAGGTTGGACATCAGGAGGAAATTCTTCACTGAGAGAGTGGTGAGGCGCTGGCACAGGCTGCCCAGAGAAGCTGTGGATGCCCCATCCCTGGCTGTGTTCAAGGCCAGGCTGGATGGGTTCCTGGGCCGTTTGATCTCGTGAGCTAGTGGCTGGCAGCCCTGTCCATGGCAGGGGGGTTGGAACTAGATGATCTCTGAGGTCCCTTCCAACCCAAGCCGTTCTGATTCTATGGAATCATAGAGCGATGTGCAGCATGATCCGAGCTTCGGCGGGGCTGCAGTGGAAGCCAGTGGCCATCTCCCTGTACGTAAACATCAAAACAAAGGATCTGGGGCTCTGATCTGAGCATTATAGACACATACATGGAAAAGACTTCGTCCCCTTCTCCAAAGGGGAGAACCAACACGCCATCCACGCTCTGCCTGAGGCCATGCGCTGCAAGTGTGACTTCTTGAATCACACTTACGCAGGAGACTTTTAAGTTATTTTTGCATCAAGTGATGCCTTTAATTAGGCTTCCTGGCCTCACGCTGGGATCTGTTTCACCGCTATACCCATTTACACCGGCTTAGCGTTTAAAAACACAGCTGACACGTCACTTTCATCGACTTTCCTGCTTCCTCCGTCACTCCTCACCCACACACACACCCCCCTGACTCCCTACGGAAGCCCCCCCAGAACATGCCTCCCGTTTTGGGGACACGGCAAAAAAAATTCACCCCCCTGCCGGCCGCCTCCCCTCAGCCCCCCTCAGCGCTCCCCTCAG
>VXAV01010572.1:0-10785 GCA_013399715.1 Alectura lathami | reverse complement strand
ATTTTATAGCAGTTTAGCAAGAGCTGGGGTGCTGTTACTCTTCTCTCTAAGTAAGATGTTGTATTTTAATGCTCCAAGCTAAATGGAATAGTGGAACATGGGCGGGAAAGCTGCCGGCTCCAAGGAAATAATCTGTGCTACTGCTGGAAAGCTGTCCCTTGGTGTGAGGAAGAAGGAAGGATCTTTTCTTCCTCAGAATCAGAGAAATGTAGTTTGAAGCTTTGTAGGAGGATGGACATTATAACCTGCAAAAGCAGAGCAGGAGTCATACAGGGTGGACTTGTTACTTGTTTCCCTAATCTGTGTTGGGCTACCCACTGGGTGGGAAACAGAAGTCTCCTAAATTGAAGATATACTGTGGAGAAGGAATGATAGCATTCCAGTTATTCCTGATACTGAGCTCATCTCATGTTTAGAAAAATAACTTGGGTAAAGATTATATGCTGATAATGTTATTTCTCTTCTTGTTTCAGGGTATTATTGACTACATCTTCTATTCTAAACCTCAGCTAAACATACTTGGCATTCTTGGACCTTTGGATCATCATTGGTTAATAGAGAACAATATAAGTGGTTGTCCGCACCCACTCATCCCTTCTGACCACTTCTCACTTTTTGCACAACTGGAGCTTTTGCTGCCTTTCCTGCCTCCTGTAAATGGAATCCATCTCCCTGGCAGGAGGTAGTTAAGTACATTTTAGAGGGCAACCTCAATCTAACTTGTACAATTGTAAAATCTGAATATAGAGGAGTGAGGTATGGCCAACAGGGATTTTTTTTCATAATAATCTTAATCTTAAATCTAATTATTTGCTAAAGACATAGTAAAAGCCAGGTGCTATCAACAGACACAATTCTGAGCCCAAAATACTTTGTATACTGTCATCAGTGATTGGTGCATTTGCACCTTTCTTGAATATGTTGCAGTTGACCTTCCTGTTTCTTTTATCCAACGTGACATTTTCATGCCTTGACATAGGGAATTGTTATACAGTATATTCTCTTTGCACAGTTATCTGTAGCACTACTTTTTTGAGGCCAGTAGGAACATCCACAGAACATTCTTCCGTACTTCACTCCCTCCTTTTTCAGACTTGTTTGTAAAATATAGAATTTGAATTTAGCCTTTATTGATTGTATATGAACAACAGAAAACCTGATTTATGAAATTTTGTACTTAAAAAAAAAAATCAGATTTGGAAAATGATTGTATTGTAAACTAAGGCTAAATTTTTATCTGTTTTCATGTGTTATAAAGGCCAGCTTGTAAAAGAGGTTGTCACAGGTTTTCTCTGCTAACGATTTGCACTGTTAGGGTTTTGTTACCCCTTTTGTACTACTTTTTATGTTCAACTGAGAACATTGCTTTTAAAATCCAAATCTATTACATCTTAGTATCTTACAGAGATAACTGAACGCATTGTCAATTTGTGTTTTAAAAAAGAAAAGCATAGAGTTCTCACAGAACATATAAGCTAAGCAGTGAATATAAGTAGACCTGTATGAAAGTTATTCCTGATGTGTATACTCAGATATTTTTCTCATCTCTAACTTTTAAAGTAAAATTTAGGGATACTTGTGTATAGCTTCTTCATTTCTGTTTTAAATACTTATCCTATCTCCACTGTGCCTGCTTCAATTTGTTCTCAACTAGCACTGCCTGTGCATGCAGAGAAAGCCTGTGCATCCTCTTTTATTTTTTTAAATAATGTTAACACTTGTTAAAATTTTATGAAGATACTTTTGTATAAGCTGTGGCATCTCCTTTTCCTTTGTGAAGCATTGGATATCACACTCTTTGAACATGTTCAGGTTATGGGTACACATTTTCTAGCTTCTAATACCCATGCACTGCTTCTTTCAGTGTCATTGCACAGTGCTCTTTTTCCCACTGAGAGTTATCATGTGAATTCTCTTTAGTCTGTGTTCCTCAGTTTCAGAGAGTATAATTCCTTGAAGGAATAAAAAGAACCTTACAAACAACCTTACATTTTATATGGATGAAGCAGTGTAAAAATAAATGCATTTTCAAAACAGGTCCCAAAGACAATTCTTCAGATCATTTTTAAAGTGACCAAGTCTTATTTTAAAGTGTCAAGACTAAAGTTAGAGTGTACCCTCAGTGCCATTTGTGTTGTGAAGCCAAGTATATAAAAGCTTACAAGTTTAATGTGCATTTGTATCCTAAAAGAGAGGTTACCGTCTCCTTAAACCAATACAACTTAAATAATCAATGTAAAAAAAAAAAAATGGAGATAGAGAGCTTGGTCTTAAACAGCTTTTGTTTCAGCTGCGGGCAGGGAAGCAAAAGGACACTGAGCATTAAGAGAACTTTCTAAATAGTATGAATTTTTATATATATAAGAGAGTGGATTGGTAATAATGGTTCAAAAATTTATTAAAAATTAGTAAGCACATAAGTGTGCTCAGACCGATCTGTTTTAAGCTGAAAGTAAACACGACAAACAGTTCGGATGTGTAAAATGTACATTTTAAAATTTCAATAGGAGAAGTTTTGATCTTGAATCCTTGTCTGGGACCTGATCGTTTGGGTTTATTTTGTTTTGGTTTTAGTTGTGAAAACACCAAACACGTCCAGTTTATAATCAGTACTTGGAAATGCTGGTAGTATTGCTGTAGTAGACTTAATGCGTAGTGTTATTTTTTTCTATTTGTTTTTTTTTGTTTTTTTTTTTTGTAAAGTGTGAATAAAAAGTGTTTTACTCATGTTTCCTTAATGATGTCTTGATAGTGTACATCATGACAATTTCCGGTGACGATGAGCCAATTTAGCTTGTCAAGCTGAGCAAACAGTTTTTCTTTTCTGATTATCTGGATTGTGTAATGAGTCCAGAAAGCTTTACAGAAGGGGAAGGGAAGCACTTACTCATTTTGTATTTCTTAGCGGGGGATAATTTACTTTAATAGATGCTGGAGCTTGAGTGCACTTGTTAGATTCAAAAGGTTTGAGCTTTATCCAATGTGTGTTCTCCTATATTTCTTAGTCTTAAAATATTTGAATTTATAACATCATATTAAAATGTGGCCCACTGTGCTTTTGGAGACACAACTGTTCCTAGTGTAAGGGTCCAATTCAATAACCATTTCCTGCAATTTTGTATATTAGTCTTATCAGGTCCCAATTAAAGACCCGCGGGATATGCTGAAGACACTCCTTTGATTTCACTGGGTTTTAACTGGACTGCAGTGGTGACCTGAGGGGTGAGGGAATGAGAAATATTTTTGAATATAGGGAAAGGCCAGACGGCACCAAAACAGAGCTGAGATAAACTTTGACAAACAGTCCTTTAAAGAGAAATCCTTTAAAGAAAATATATTCCTGTGTCAAACAAATCTAACTCGAAAGTCTCAATTTCCAGCTATAGCATAGAATAAGGCAATAAACCATGTCTTTGCGAAATCACAATGTTTGCTTCATAGTCCTTAACATGAAATGATTATTTGCAATATTTTTATTTGAGGTGGTTTCGGGTATTGCCATAATATACCTTCAGTGTTCTTGTTGTAAAAGCACATAGAGCAAAAGTCACAGAACATCAGTGGGGTGCAAAGGATTTATTGAGGTTTGACCAGGCTTTTTTTCCACTTGAGGTATGGTCAGCCATGTCTTGTCTAGTTTTATTTACATTTGCAAAGAATTCTGGGTATCAGTATGTAAATTGAGCATACCTTTAACTACGGGAATCGATTATGAGATTGATTACATGATTAGTAACACAGGCTACTGCTTTAGAATAACACAGGTTGGGAGGGGTGGGGGGGAAGAGCATATTAGTCAGTGTCAGTGCATTTTGTAATTATTTTGTCCTTTTAACAGCTGTAAAAAAAAAAAGGTGAATTTGGCCAACCCTTTGACAAAACTGACTTTGTTTAGAACATTGTATGTAGGCATCTTTGGTGTAATTTTTGCAAGTCTTTAAAGTTTGGATGTTTTGTGCTTTTGTTTTGGAATTTTTTTGAGTAGACATAGATTATGGTTTGTGTTTTCAACCACGCAGTAAAACCTGTGTTAAAGACAAAATAATTACAACATCATTGGAAATTATAACTAATCACACTGTAAAACGTTAAAAATAGTAATAACCAGTTAACTGCATAAGTAGCAAGCCTTTTTCATCCAGCCGGTCACAGTATTTTTTAGTATGTTAACTGCTATTCTTTTCTTTTGGTTGCATAAATTTGTAACACTTAAGTGTCTTGGTATGTTTAAGTAGTGTCTAAAATAGAATTTAGTCTTTATTCACAGTACTTCTGTATAATGTGTAATGCACTGGACTAACTCTTGTTTACCATTCATGTAACAAAAACCAGCACATTATCTGCACTAAGCTCAAAGAATGTTGCATTTGTCTATAGGCAGCTCTTCAATAAGATAAATGGGAAACTGAATATGGTCTGGTGGTAAACAAGGGCTTTTACTGTTCTCTTCAGTGGAACTTTCTTCTTGGTCAAATTTTAACTAGTTAGTATTATATTTATATACAGGGTCTTCTTTTTCTTTACCAATGTATTTTCCTACTCATAGCTGACCAATAAATCCAATATCTGTTTCAAACCTTCTTGAAGTCTAATTCATATTTTAACTTAGTTCTTAAATCTTGTCCTCAAGTTGCACATACAGCCAAAGTGAATGAAGCATGGCAAGGGTAAAATGGAAGCAAGCAAGAACCTTGATAATCCCAGAAGGCCTTTCCTGTACTCTGTAGAACCGCAGACCCAGAAACTGTTTGAGTCCATTGGGTTTGGACTGCAAAATCAAGAACTGGTTAGTCATGCCTCCAGAACTTGTGGAAAACACATCCAAACCTATGCTACCGGAGCGTGCTTGCTGTGTAAAACACTGAAGCACAGAAGCCATCTCACTGGCACTCCTGTGTCATTTTGGAGCTCGTGCTTTGTATGCTGGCAGATTTTTGGGGAGATTTCAGCGATGGTTTCTCTGGTTCCAAGTGCGATTTTAATTCTCGCCAGCACGTTGGCTGGCTCGCCACTAGATGGTGCATGCAGCACAGGCTTTGCGTGCACAGGGAGGTACCGGCGCTGTGTTTGAGAGCGGCATCCAGACAGCGGGGCTGGTGGGATTGTTCTTAGGAATTCTTGCAGAAGTCAGGCCCAGGAACTAACCTTTTCCAGTGGCAGCAGTAATGCCCATGTCAATTTAATATTGATTTTATAAGCCCAGCTGTCATGACAGGAATGAAAAGGACCTACTTTATCTACAGCTATTCTAATAAAAGTGAGCGCAACATCGCTCTCCCAGACTCCTAGTTGTTGTTCCTTTATGTCCCATCTTCACTGACTCTTCAGAGAGAATACAAAGTTATTTTGTGGTGGGAACTTGCCAAAACAGGGCAGATGACTGCATGGCATTTCTGTTCTACTGACACGAGTAGAGCAGAGGAGCCTTCAAACATCTGGAACTGAGCTGGAAGAGGGAAGGCGAGGAATCTGAGAAAAAGTTGAGCGGAAAGGACAAAAATATGCAGGGTGACATTTTGGGGAAAAACCTTACATTGTTAAAGGGTGAGTGCTCTGGTTACTTTCTTGCTTTTCATCTTGCCCTCCTAACCCAGAGGCACTAATTGTTTGCTGTCTAAATGTTCGCTTACTCTGTTTGTGTGGAAAGCAGTAGCTAATTAAGCTATGGGGACCTTTGGTGCATTTGAATATTTTTCCAAAATAAGCCTGGAATTCTTACGTAATTTAAGTTTTAAAAAGACAGGGTGATGTGTTCTAGTACATCTTCCAGTGTCAGTACACAGTATTCGTTTATTTTAAAAATGTTCCATGTTTGTTGTAATAAACATACATAACATAAAAACAACTGTTCAGTTTTAATGCCACAAATATTTCAGCTTTATTTTCTTTTTCTTTTTTTTTTTTTTTCTTGTCCAAGTTACAGACAAAGAATGTTCAGGGTACAGACTGCTCCCTTTGGGGCACAGTAGTGAATGAATGGCAGTTTCTCCACAGTGGCTGATGGTACTGGTAGCTCTTCAGAGGCTGCATTTATTGATTTTATTTCTCCTTTGATAAAAAAAATAGCAGACTGGTTACCAGTCTGCATTTTGGCCAAGAAGGCTGAGACTGGTTTTATCTAAAGACCTGAACCAACCCATGCAGTGGTTTTGTCCACTCTGGCAGCAAGACAACACAAAGATACCGATAGCTGGGGGAAGCTCTGTGCTGTAGTTTCTGACCTTAGACCATTGACTTAAACCAGTGGAATGAGAGAAACTGCTTAATTTATAATAAATAAATAAATAAATAAATCATGGGCATAGGGAATATGTGATGAAGGAAAGCATCTTGCTTTGCATTGTGTCTGGCAATGTGGTGTCCTGTGCTTGGGCTGCTGTTCCTGACATGTCAGATCCTGGACAGGCTGGACCTTTTTTTCTTGGCTAGTTGTTCTCTGTGATTTTCTGGGCTCTGTGGTGATGTGATCTGGTTCCAGCTGGCATGCAGGAGAGCATCACCCATCGGTGTGGTTGCAGTGTTTGGATGCTAAGAACCAGGTTCTCTGAGCCAAGCTTCTGCTCTCAGGGGCCACTGGGGCACGTGCTGCTGTTTGTGGAACATCTTCTGCTGAAATCTCGGAAATATGAATTACAGCTTGCTATGCAAAGGAAGAAAATGGAGATGTTTTGGCGATGAGTGGAAGGTTTTTCATGAAAGTTCAATTTTCAGTAGAGACGGCCATCTTCATTTTAATTTGTCTTAACCTCTGTTAATACCTCTGAAGACTGAGCTTCCTTTGTTTCAGCATGGTTGTGAGCTTTCCAGTAAATGATAGCAGCTATATTCAGCAAAAAGGTTACGTGCAGTGCCCAGTGAGAGAAGAGCAGGTCAGAGATGCTTCGATTTCAAACTGCATTTTGATCTTCAGGTTCTCAGCACATTACTTCAGGTATTTTCATCCCCTTTGCACTGCTTGAGCGCAGTGTGTAGAAAAGCTGAAGATCTGTACTTCTTTAGTTGCTCTCTTATAGGCCATATCTGTACATGTGCAAACACTTGCATATGTTAAGCTAGAAATATTTCTGGTGTAGGTAACAGACTGCACGAAGGGCTGGCATTGCTGTCACTAATATTTCCTTCCTTAGGTGGAATCCTTCCTCCAGGGACCAGTAAGGGAACAAGGGAGGAGATGAACAAAAGGTAAAAGCCTTGGCTGCCTCCACCTCCCTGTCCTAACCCACAAAAACCCAACAGACAGGGGGAAGGTGTGTGCTGGGACTGTGGCACTAAGAAGAGGAATTCAGAATCTGCTGAACTGCTGCTTTGGGTGTTTACATTTCTTGTTGGACCCAGTCCTGAGCCTTTGGTACGTCTATAATTCAGTTAAGCTTTCCCATTTGACAGCATCCAACTGTGGTCTCATCCAGTTACACAATCTTCAGAAGACAGCCAATCTTGTTGTTACATCTGTCTTTACATTGTATTAGAGGACCTACACAAATGAATAAAGAGGAGGAACCCACCCAGGGCAGCAGCGCGTGCTCTCCTTTCCCCAGCACAATTCTTTGCTGGCTGGCAGATGACAGCCATTGCCTGTAATCTGGTTCTATCTTCATGTTTTTTCTTATAGGTCTGGCTGATCTTACAAATCCTCCTTCTTCCCCTAAGAGTTATTCCCATTCTACAGAGCACAAAAATAACTCAAAAGGCCGCAATTTGCTGAAGGTCGTGGGTGTCAGGGCTGCAGAGCAGATTGTGCCTGCTCTCCCCAGCTCAGGCTCCTCTGCTGTTTTCTGCAGGTGAGTGTCAGAAACTCGTGTCCCAGGACCCGAAGCATTTGTACAGAGCATAAGGAGGGTGCAACTGCTCTGCATTCACATAGACCAAATGGTGTTAGCAGAGCACAGAAACATGGCCATGTCCCGCCCTGAGGACTGCTCTCTGCGTGCTGAGCAATGTTTTCGCTCTGTCAAGTGCGTGCTGTTCGTTCTCTGTCCCCTCGGGAGGAGGGTGTGCAGTGCAGTGCTTTGTTTTCATAATGGCTTTAAAAATATTCCAGTGCTGGAAAAGTGGAACAGTCTGTACGTGGTACTGAAACAGTGGCTCCTGTCTACAGTGCCCTGATCCATAAGGATACATAGGTCTGTATTTACTGTGGAAATACGAGGGAGCTGAAATAAGTCACCTGCAGCTGCTGTGGATCAGGATGTGAGGGGTTGCAGCAGGAGCAGTGAGAGCTTGGAGGCCAACAGGGTTTTTTTATGATACAAGAAAGAAGCAGCTCTCTAGGAAAAAAAAAAAAAAAAAAATTACACATGACAGACTGCTGTATACCTACAGCCCTTAACACTGTTAATGAGAAAGAAAAGAATTCTAATATGTCCTTATTAGAGCATTCTGTCTGGTAGCTGAATCCTGTGTCTCAGAGGCTGACAAAGTTGTGGCAGGTCATGGTAAGTGCTGCTATTCTTGCAATACCAGGCAGTAAGGTAAAAGAAAAAAAAAAATGCAATTTTGCAAAATGCAAAATTCGTTTTGGAATGAAATACTGGAATGGACTAAGGGTAATTTCATGCAGCAGAACTTGATGGGGAGAATTTTCGTCCTTGATTTTGGCAGGTGGTTTCATTCCTTTCAAAGGCAATGGGCATCCCTACACGGGAACATCTTTATATATTCCTTTCTACTCTGTACCATTTGCAGTGAGCTGACGAAAGATGGTTTTGTCTTTGTTGTTCAGATATTACCTCTCCTGGTGTTTTGGTTCATGGTGTCACATTGTTGAATAATCAGTTCAGTTAATTATACGTACAAAAGGGAAGTAATTTTGGTAACACTTCATTTCAAGCGAAGCCAAGAGACGTGGTGCCTGTCCTGGCAACATCTCTACATTCCCTAAATCTTTACACCTCCTAATGTCGTAACCCAGGTCAGTGTTCAAACAGCAACCGTGTTCTGCTCATTAGATTATGTTTATGAAACACCACATTGCTATCTCAGCACTTCAAAGTAGCATTTGGAAATGTGGTTGGCGGTGGGGTCTGCCGGCCTGGAGGCATGTGCTGTCCATGTAGGGTATTTTGGTTTAAGGAGAGCAGGAGGGTTTGCAAGCAGAGCATGAAGAGTCAATGGTAAAGTGGAAGTTTCACCTGGAGTAACAAAATAGACTTTATCCAGGAAAAGAAACTGCATCCCTAGCTCATTTCTCCAGTTACATAGTAATCATTGGTTACATAACGAGAAGGTACTCAGTGTCCTCCTGGCCTCTAGGAAAATATTTTGCATGCAGTATTTTAGCCAGTGGGTGACGGTCCAAACCCAGTGCCCTGCTGATCACCTTGAGGTTGGGCTGCACCTTGCTCCTTTCCAGGACTGAAATCTCTGCAGAATCTGAGCAGTTGCAGCTATTGAACAGCTACGGCCATGCTCACACAGCTAAGGAGGGAAGCTGAGCTTTGGTGGGGGAAGTTTCTCTGCTGCATTTACACCTGCATGGGGAAAGACTGCAAATGCTGCAGAAGCTGTTGTAGTCTCCTTTTCTGCTTTGTGATGGAGCCTGCTGTTAGGAAGGGTAACTGGGGAGGAATCTGTGTAAAATCCAGATGGTACCAGCTCAGCCCTTCAGGGAAGCACAGCGCTTAATGTCTCTGGTATTTCTTTGACCCAGTTAGCAAAGCACGAATGTTCCCGATCACAGCGCTGTCTAATCCTCTCGAGTCCTGCTGAGTTTTGTCTCGCTGACATCCCGCAGCGATCGCCTCCAGGAGCAGACCCTGTGCAGCCAGAAGGCACGGTGCGTTCTGTCTCTCAGAACCAGCTGCCTGTCCCTCTTCCTGCAGTTGTCGCACTCAGACAAAGCAGCTTTGAGCAGCAGCCGCCATGCTGTGTGCCCAGTGCCTCAGGGGCAGGCCGTGCTCGCGGCCTGTGGCGCGGCCGTGGAACAGCCATGTGGCAGGGCCGGCTGGGCTGGGCCGGGCCTCACCCACCCTCGTCTGGGCTCCAGAGCGGTACCTGAGCAGGGCCCCTCGCTGCAGGAAAGACACTGACGCACTGGAGCGTGCCCAAAGAACGGCACAAAGCTGGTGAAGGGTCTGGAGCGCAAGTCTGATGGGGAGCGGTGGAGGGAGCTGGGGCTGTTCAGTCTGGAGAAGGGGAGGCTCAGGGGAGACCTCATTGCTCTGTACAGCTACCTGGAAGGAGGCTGTAGCGAGGTGGGGGTCAGCCTCTTCTCCCAGGCAGCTAGCGATGGGATGAGAGGTAATGGCCTCAAGCTGCGCCAGGGGAGGTTCAGGTTGGATGTTAGGAAAAATTTCTTCCCGGAAACAGCGGTCAGGCATTGGAACAAGCTGCCCAGGGAGGTGGTGGAGTCACCGTCCCTGGAGGTTTTCAAGAAACATGTAGATGTGGTACTTAGGGACATGGTTTAGTGGGCATGTGGTGCTGGGTTGGCAGTTGGTCTTGATGATCTTAGTGGTCTTTTCCAACCTTTATGATTCTAAAGCCAGGCACGGCCTGACTGTGGCTATATTCACCTGCCCTCACAGCAGAGGTATGGCCAAGTGGCAGCGCTGGCTCTGCTGCGAGTGAGGACCACGCACAGGTCTCTCTGCTCTTTGTGCAAATCAGCTTAATCTGAGGCGTGCAGCTAAGCTTGCTAATGAGATTTAAGTGGCTCTGAGGCTCAGCACGTGCAGGACAGTGGCTCCTTTGGTATAAACCATGAGTGCTCTCCCACATACCTGTCACCAAGGGAAATAAACCATTCAGCTGAACTCAAATGACTTGTATATGTCACGTTCCACC
>VXAV01010571.1:6526-30126 GCA_013399715.1 Alectura lathami | reverse complement strand
TTTTTTTTTTTTTTTTTTTTTTCTTTCTTCACATTTGCAAAGATAAGTCCTGTTCAAGTCTACTGTGAAATTCATGCTTAGTTCCTTTATTTTATGTCTTAGTTGCTCACACTTATGATGGACATATATGCCACAAAGAGTAAAATGAAACGATTTAGAAAGGTGGGGGAATTACCTGAAAGAATATAAAGTCAGTTCTTTTTGTTTGTTCTCTTTGTGATTAAATAGCAAAAAATTTAGTTTCTTGATTCCCTTGCTCGCCTTAGAATACCTTACTCACGGGACTAATCTTTGTGATTTTTGCAGTGTCACAGAATGAGCAGGGAAAACACAGGAGAAGGCACATTTCTAGGACCCTCAAGTTACCCTGGTGATTGCTTTCTCCTTTGGAAATAAACTTTTGTGAAAATAAATTGCTCAATCTACCATTTGTCCCTATAGTGTTCCACTGTTTACGGATCATTTACAACACTCTTGTGAGTACCTTGCTAAAAATACTTTGAAATATCAAAATTGACATTATTTGTGTAATGAGGTTTGGGGTTTAATAGCACCAGTCACACATGAGGAATTGCAGGCTCTTCTGATAGGCATCTGTTAAGCAAAATGGTTTGCAGCTTCTGCTTGAGGGGAGAAAAACTCCTGTTACTGCTCTGGCCTTAGATTAAAGAGGGTTTATGTCTGAGCAGGAGATTTTTGTAGCAAGGAAAAGAAGAACATGTTTGCTGCAATACTTTCCTTAGGATGGCAGCTGAAGTGGGAAATAACCCGTATTGCTGTCAATGAAAAGAAAGGGTTTGAGAGAAATGTTTCAAGAACATGGGAGCCTAACTCCCCAAAGATGCACTTAGGTTCAGTTTCCAATTTTATTAAAGTTCTTAAAGGTGCAGATAGATGTCTAAGGAGAATTTTCTGAAATCAATCCCTTTTCTGTCTTCTTAGTAATCATGAAATTCCAGGCTAGTTGAGACTCAATAAGGAAAACAATCCCTTTCAAGTACAGCAAGCTATTGACTTGGCTTTATTATAAAACCCTTCAGCTATGTCTATACTAGTTAATTAAATAGCTTGAAGGAACATTTATGGGTTGTGAAGCTTCATTCCACCTGCAGTGAAATTGTGATGAACCTTGGCATGTTTTATCTGGGCCAGCCTGTACACTTTAGTTCATACTACAAGCTTGGCACCATTTCCAAATAGGCAGTTTCTATGTGGTTGCTCAGATTTTGAGGCTAAGAGAGTTTAATAGGATGAACAGAGGCTGTTCTGTTTCAGTGAAATCTAGTGCCAGAAGAAAATTCTGAATCTAGAATCTTGACCTGGCGCTGAATTCTACTCCTAGTGACTATTAATCAAAGAGTCTGTTTTGAAGGAGGCACTAAAAAACAAACAAACAAACAAAAAAAAAACATTGTAGTGAACCGATATGACTGTGTCCATACTAATAAATTAAAAATGGTCAGGTCAATGGCTTGGGTCAGATAGCACTTTCTTGAGTAAGGCCTGAGGACACTCATGAGTTAGTAAAGATCATAAACTACGGTAACTAGGCATTTAGGATAGGGCCTCACAGTTTTGAGTAAAATGAGAACTTTATAATGTGAACATGAACCCTGCTGTGGTAAATGGTCTCAGTGCTACAGAATGTATTTTATTCTGCTTTTTTTACCAGTTTGTGTATTTTCTGTACGAATAGTTAAGTTGTAGTTTTGTTTCAGCTGCAGTGACCCCACAGCTTGTGTCTGCCACAAAATGGTCTTTTCAGTCCTCTGAAAAACTTTCTTCTTCTTCCTCAATCCAACACTAGGTCTTGTTTAACCTCTCAGAGAAGCAGTTCAGAGAAAACTGCATTTTTCTATTATTTATTGTATTGTACATTTTTGTACTTATTCTATGGTTCATCTGAAGGCTTCATGCTTGCAGGGGTCACACTGATATGTGTGCTTTCACAAAGGAAACAACCAATGGACGTGCTGGGCCACAGATAGGAAAAACAGTGTGGCTAGGACGCCCTAAATTACTTCATCTGTTATCTGTACTGTCACAGCTCAGCCTGAGGGTATAGATTTCCTTGAAGCTTCTGTTAACTGAAAACTATCGGTAAAGTGGCTAAAAAGTGGTGTCCTCTCCTGCCTCTGTGGTGAGAGCTGTCCGTTTTAGCCTCTCCCTGCAGTTAGACAGGTGAAGGGTCTGCTGGTAACTACCCCTGTGTGGTGTATCCGCATTGACAAAGAGCCACTCCCCTTCCCTAGCTGCTCTCACTCCTCTTGAGATAAAGAAAGGGTGACTACTTACCAATTACTGTCACAGGAAAAAAACAAACAAACAAACAAAAACCTTAAATTGGAGAAAATTGCAAATTTTAAAAAGAGATTTGTAGACTGAGAAACACAAGAACTAAAATACCTTTACCCACCTCCATCCTTTTTCCCATTGCCAGCTTCACCCCTTGAGTCCAACCCCTCTCCCCCAGCAGTGCTGGGGGACCTGCGGGGCTGCGGGGGAATGAATCCCTGCTGCGGGCCTGGAGCCCCTCCTGCCCTCCTCCTCCTCGGGCCTGGGGCCCGCTGCTGCTTCTTCCTGGCTTGGGACCTCCTCCTCAGCCTGTGCCCGCTGTGCCCTTGCTGAAATCTGTTTTCCCCGAGGTGCTGCCAGCTTGGTGCCCTGCAGTGGGGCCGTTGGAGCTGGCTGGAGCCAGCTGTGTCTGGCACAGGGCACCTGCAGCCCCCGGCCAGCACCTGGGCATGGATACACATTGCAACGACTACAGGGATATTCATATTATATGACATCATGCTCAGTAGCAAATCTACAAGAAAGCAGGAGAAAGGAGGGGATATTAAGAGTTAAGGCATTCATCTTCTCAAGTAACCACTGGCTTTCCCAGACGTATGTCATAACAGAAAGCCCCTGCCTACCACATACATGGAGACCACCATCTTCAACAATGCCGTAGCCCCATGTGTTATCATGCTGCTGTGTGATTGGTTGGTTGCCATTTCCTGAAGCTATTACACACATGGTCTCAGAACACCCTCTGATTTGTAGGTAATTTTAAGCAAGGAGGTGCTCACATATGTCATAGAATCATAAAATAGTACAGATAGGAAGGGATCCCACAAGGATCATTGAGTCCAGCTCCTGGCTCCACACAGGACCACCCGAAATCCAAAATCTATGTCTGAGAGCATTGTCCAAACATTCCCTGAGGTCCAGCAGCTTGAGGCCCTAACCACTGCCCTGGGGAGCGTGTTCCGGGTCCAACCACCCTCTGTGGCAGAACCTTTTCCTAACACCCCCCTGACCCTCCCCTGACACAGCTTCATGCCATGTCCTCGGGTCCTGTCGCTGTCCCCAGAGAGCAGAGATCAGCGCCTGCCCCTCCGCTCCCCTGTGGGGAAGCTGTAGGCCACCATGAGGCCTCCCCTCAACCTCCTCTGCTCTGGGCTGAACAAACCAAGGGACTTGCTATGAAAACAAAAAAGAATATATAGGTATGTATTTGTACATGCTATGTTTCTCTTTTAATGTATACCTATTATAGAGACAGAACTGTACAAATACACGTATTAGTGTGCAAAAGTGCAAGGGTGTAAAAACTACATATGTATGTACACTTTATATATACACATATCTACATACATATAATGTATAAAAATAAGGATATGTTATGCATATATATGTAGGCATACAATGTATAAAATATTAAGAGCTAATGAAAACTATTTAAAGTTTAGTGATCATTAGAATGTAACTAAACAAATTAAAAGGCAGGTTCAGGGCTGTTTGATTTTACAAGGCTGCTACACAAGCACTAACATGCTTAGGGTGAGAGGACATTTACATGAATGGGGAACACCAGAAGCGTAGGTGGGCATGAGCATGGTAAAACATGGCCAAAGGCCCATTCTTGGAGGTCAGCAAAGTACCCTTGTGCACCTCCTGCTATGTGCAAAGCAGAAAACAACGTTTCACATGTGGCCTCAGACCGTCTGGATGACTACGCAGTATTACCAGCACGGCGAGCTATGCACAGTGCTGCAAGACAAACATGATGCTGTCTGTGAGAACAAAAACTCAGAACTAAATGCTATCTTCAGAAGAATATGTGCATGGGGACAATAAGGAAATCCCTGAAGGGATTCCCAAAGAAGACCATGTGAACTAGAAGAACCAGTCAATGGGACTGTGAATTGAAAACTGTATTTTTGGATAAATTCCACACAGAGACGATGGATGTGGGAGGTGGCTTGTGCTAAATGCTTTCACTTATCTTCAAGTTCATGACCTTATGAAAAGCTTAGAAAGTTCTGTCTTTCTTATCAAGGGTTAGAAGACGGATACATGCCATGATCTGTTCACATACTTGAAACAATGAAAGGAAGTAGAGGGGGCATAGGAGGTGCAGCGGCATTTGAACAAAAAAGGCTGTGGAAGTCTGGCCAATGACCTCTGTCCCACATACAGTGATAAAATATTTTCTGTATGCATGAGTTAAATTTTTTGCTCAGTGTTTGTTTCATTTCTTACATGTGTTTGTAAGCAGATCAGTATACATATCTATGCAATTACTTCTGTTAAAACACATTGATTATGCTCCTAGGGAGGTGGGAAGCCTTGGGGATATAAATCCCTGTTTGGAAGCCATTAAAAAGCAAATTGGTATTCTCAACAGAAGCCAAATGAGAACTTTGCTTGGAAGACGGGACACTCAGAGCTTACAAAAAATAGGAAGTGCTTTAAAGGAAACAAGGGCTAACATCAAATACTGTTTTCTTCACCTTGGTAAATACTGGTGGTTTTGTTTTCCTCCATATATTTATGATTATTGAAACAATCCATTTAAATAACAGGAATTTTATACAACTGTATTTCTTTTTTGATTTTTCACATTCTGATGGTTATATAAAAATGTTAGTATTCGCATGGCTAGAGATTATCAGTGAGCATTTTTTACTTCTAATAAGATTGAAAAGTAAGATTTATTTAAAGTGATTTTTACCTGGAATATTTACGACTAAACCAGGGTCTCGAGTTTTGTGTATTTTCCTCAAACTAATATATGTTGTTTATTATTGTCATACCATTGACTTTAGGAGATGGATACCATTTATGAATAAAGTTATAACTCTCAGCAGTTCGAACTGCCTACAGGATACTTCAGTTACAATGTAGCTTATTATTAAGAGTTTTTTTTTCTTATTAGAATTTTATGCATTACACTAAGTAACTAAATCCTAATTCCTTCCTCAGTGAACAAGGAATTCATATCTTGCAGAAGACAGGGCTAAAGACATGATGGAAATAAGATTTATATTCATTGTGTGATAGTGGTGTATCTGCCGTGGGACAGTATTTCCCTTTCCTTGTTTACCTGATCACATGACTCAATAATTCTGCAAAGTGAAATTTTCTTATTGTCCAAGATATCTCTATTCTTGAGCTTTCTTAATAGGCTGTAAGGATACAGGAGCTGTAGCAGAGAAATGCAGAATCATATGGAAGACACGATTTTTACTATTTATTTATTTTACCTTCATGTGAACCACAGTATCTGAAACCAGATGTCATACGAGAGCTGCTGTGGAAGAGAGCAATCCTAATCATTACAAAAGCCTGAAGAGATTACTCCATAGTGATTGAGTCTGCAGCTAAGAGCTTACATTTTTATCATCAGATTTCCATGATTATTCTAATGGTTCTGAAACTACTTGCCAAGTTATCATAATCATCTGATGATAAAGTATTTGGATATTTTATTTTCCTGTATTTATGATTCTTTTTCTCCTGCTGCTTCTAACAATGTAAGAGTGAAGATATAAACATTGTGCCATTTTTTTATTCCGTTTCTATGTTTTACATGTGATATGATCATGTGCAGAAAACAAGGTTCTTCCTATTAATACAAGCTGCCTGATTCTTGCACAGCTCAGTTTTCTTTTGAACATCCTGACTTTCTCATAATAGGAATTTGTGGAACTGAATTTCATCTAGCACTGATCATTATGCTCCTAATCTTATCAGAGAGTCAACTGCTGCTCCCAAATACAAATGCAGACTAGAGAACCTGGATAAAGATCTTTATCTCATGTCAGATGAAATCTCTTTATACACTATGAAGTTATGATTAGACAACAAGGTAACCCCTGATAAATATGTAGCAGGACTGCCCATCAGACAACTCACAGAAAGAGTATTTTGGGTGTTACTTAAAAGTGAAATAAATGATTTTTTACATCAGTCAACTTTTTTTTTACATCTGTCCTATCAGTAGCAGCTCTTTCCCTTCCTCTCAAATGTTTTTTTCCAGTTTGTCTCAGTATAAAAGGGGTAATGTAAGATGAATGATGGAGGATGAGAAAGTGGAAAGATAACCATGCAGCTCACCAGAATCCAATAAAAAGGAGAGGTCAAATATGAAGAATGGATCAGATTAGAAGTTATAGGTAAAAGGATTGCTTAGGAAGAAGTGAATTTTAATGTTCATTTGTAATCTTGGGCCAGGAACATGGAAACTTTACTGTAATATAATGCTGAAATAATGCAGGACAAACTAGAAGCTTGGGCAACTTTTGNGCCCTTTTTTTTCAGTCATTACATGGCTCCACTGACGCTTCATAAAGATTTTCATGCATTTTACTTTTTTTTTTTTTTTTTTTTTGGTGTTTTCTTTATTTTAATAGCAAATGCCAAATTACCTATAATGTATTAGAAAATACAAGCGCAGAATCCTGACATCTCTCAGATATGGAATAGGACAGAATCACTGTCATCTCCTGAAGGGTATGATGAGACACATCAAAGCACAGCATACCCCTAAGGAGAACCTAGGAAATGTGTGGAGAGGCTGGAAAACAGATGTTCCTCATCCTCTCTGCCATTGCAAGCAGTCCTGGGCAGACTTGCCGAGTACAGGATCATAGAATCATAGAAGGGCTTGGGTTGCGAGGAACCTTAGGATCATCTAGTTCCAACCCCCCCCCCACTCAGAAACACCTTCCACTAGTCTGGGTTGCTCAAAGCAAGCAGTATTAGTGCCTGAATATTTGGCAGAGTATTTGCATGTATTTTGGTGCTGTGGATATGACTATTAGTGGGAGAGACAAATCAGTCATATTTTAAAGTAAACTAATAATTCCTTACTATGATGTAATGCATTGAAAGACATTCTTGCTATAGTGTTGTCATTATTTCCAACGGGGCAACTTGGCAGGCATCATGTTTTTAGTAATTCCTAACAGATATGTATACTGCAATAAGCATTCCCTAAAATAATTGCAACTTGTGCAATAAAATTCCCTGTTTGTTAAAATAAAGGGTAATCTTTAGTGTTACAATAAGAAACAAAACCAGCATTTCTAGGACTGTGTTCATCCTATTCTGGCACAGAGTTCTAAAATTCTTTAGATGAACTGTAACTGCTAGAGAAGAGAACTGAGTCCTTTGTAATATCTTTCAGTACCAGACTGTATACAACTAAATTGAAATGACTAAATATAGGAAAGGATT
Organism: Alectura lathami; assembly: GCA_013399715.1. Classification (NCBI taxonomy): domain Eukaryota; kingdom Metazoa; phylum Chordata; class Aves; order Galliformes; family Megapodiidae; genus Alectura; species Alectura lathami. Next base: position 22,617 of record VXAV01010571.1, on the reverse strand, counting down.
TAATGTACTTAAACATACATACAAAGAGACATTTTAAATGCACTAGGATACCTGAGTTATGATGCAGGATGTAAAGGAGGTCTGAGAACTGGCATTTTGGGATAAGGCAAGATACCCTAGGATATCAAAAAAGCACCAGACACCTAACTTTAAGCACTTGAATTACTCTGTACAGAGAACGTTCAGTTACCTACAGAAACATTCAGTGTCATTTGAGAGTTTGTGGCCTGAGACACCTAGACTGAGTAAGTAGATGTAGTACGGTGTTCATGTCCAGCTTGAACTGTTCTGGACTGGTGCCTACAGGTCAGTGAAAGTCCTTTCGACACCTGAAGTGACACTGCAGCAGAGAACTGCCTCCTGGTGTAAAATTCCCTCCAGGACACTTAGCCAAGCCCCACTGCTGTCACAAGCCAGCTAGCACTTCCTTGGCTGCCTCCAGCCATGGCACCAGTACTGTGCCACTGCAGAGGAGTCCTGCAGGACCTGCTTTGTAATCACAGTCGTGTGGCATGCCCTCATCCATGAGGGCTGCTGTCTCCTGGACACAGGGAACCACTTTGGATCTTACTGCCACCAAAGACTGGTAGTGTGCCAAAAGCTACAGAATTTAAATGACATATAGGCATGAAAATCATGTTTGTCTTACAGTTATGAATTGTTGCTGGATATATTCTGAGTATCCCAAGTCACCGATTCCTGAGGTGGCCCAGGAGCACCCCAAATGGTTTTTGCACTGATCAGACATGTTATAGGCATTTGCATTGTCATGCTGTTAATACATACACATGTATGTATGAAATGAAATTCTGGATAACTAATTTAACTCATACATAGAGAAATGTTATGAAAAGAGTATGGGGGAGTGCTGGTTGCTGGTCTGACTTTTTTAGCTCCTTTTCTTCCATTCTCAAATACTTCTGTGCCTGTTCTTTCTTTGACTCCTGCAGTCTCAGAGAGCAACTTGAACAGGTCATGGCAGACTCCTTAAATAGGAGTTATTCTGGTTTAAATCCCTTGTGAAATGGCACCTGTCATGGTTTTCCATGAGTATTCCATATTATGACATCATGTAATAAGCTGACACAGGTGGGAGGGCTGTTAAGGGAAATCTCAGCCCCCAGAATGCTCCTGTCCCTTCCCACGTGATTTCTGGGTTCTGGGAGTTCCTCCTTCCTTTTGCCTCCAATTGCCATTGTGGACGCACACGTATCCATTCTCCCGTTTATATATTTTCCAATTTTTCAGATTTATTGCTCTCAATTCCTTTCATTTTGTATTATCTTACATTCCTTTGCCATTCTAAGTAAAGTAACTGTCTTTTATCTCAATCGCACCATCTCTTTTCTCACTCCTCTACCCGGCTTCTGTGAGGGGAGAGGTAGGGGAGGGAGTTAGGCCCTGTCGCAGGATAATCTTTAATTAACCCACGACAGCACCCTAATGTGACAAATTTGTTTTAGTTTGTATTTGCTTTGGAAATGAAGGAGAGAAGTACAGTTAGTCTGATTTCATTCCATTCAAAGTAACCACACAGTAATTTCAAACTCTGAAGGAATCCATTTTCAAATAACACCTTTAATTCAGATTAACTTTATTGAAAGTCTCTACGTAGGCAAGCTTAAAAACTCACTTGAGTCACTACTAGGAAAATAAAGGAAATCTGGAACAATAGCCACACATGCAAAGTTACAACTTTGAAGTCAATTTCATTACAGTAAAATAGAAGAGAAAAAGAAAATTGGATATGTACTGCTCCTTACTCTGATGCAATGCAGTGATAGATGACTACTGAGCATACCAGAACTCTCTTCATTTAAAACCACTGTGAAAGAACAAAGCATCAGGAAAAAATGGGTGCTTTTACTTGACCAAGAAGACATGGTGACAAAATTAAGATTGTCAAGAAACTGAGTCATGAACATCTCCATAGAGTGTCCTGTGTAAGTTCTAATGTTCTTAGCTAAGACCAAAAACTGTTTTGGGAAGATCTTGTGTATGTTTTCAGTTGCAAATCGCTGCTTATTTAACTTCTTTTCATTTTTTTTTTTTTTTTTTAAAGAATATGTTGCTTAGCCATAGACACAATTGAGCAAGAAGGCATGCTTACGCAAGAGTAGTAGGGCCACTTCACTAGGATGTGAAAGACTGAGATTCTTTTCCCCAGAATGCCTATTGCTGAGCAGTGATTTGAATGTTTGTTCTGCCAGTATCTTCCAAAGAGATCCTTCATCTGAAATGAATTACTTCATTGACATAGTTTGTCAGAGCTCTGTTTTCTCTGGCCTTGTGGTTAGCAGGAAGGAGGCTAAGGTTTAATTCCTTGCCTTTTGCTTTTGAATCTAACTATTGCCAGGTTTGTTGTTATTTGCTGTTTCTTTTTTTGTTTGTTTGTTTTGTTTGTTTTTTGTCTGTTTTGTATGGACTTTGCACCTGTCTTCAGATTTTTTTTTTTTCCATTACAGACTTTGAAAGATGTGTCTTTTCACCTATTAGATAAAAAAAAAAAAAAGGTTTCAGAGACATACTTTGAAAGCACTTTCTACCCATCTGTATGAGAAATATCTAGAGCTGGCCTTAAAATGACGTATGACATACAAAAGATGAAAAGTCTTTGCTAAGCCCAGATGAGTAAGCTTTCTTTCTTTATTATCCTCTTTCAAAAGAGAGAGCTCTTATGCCTGTTTTTATTCAAATAATCATCTCAGAGACTTTAAAACTCTGATGTGAGGGATATTCATGTGAAGACTCTTCACATGCAGAGACAATCCTTTATGGAAGTGTCAAACAGTAAGAATAAATCCAGGTAGTCCCAAATACATCAGGGAAGGAGTTAAGAAGAGCTGGCATGAGTAACGAATACGTTCTGTCAAAGAACAAGCATCTAAAACAATGGATTATGGAGCAGATGTCTATGCTTTTTTTGCTGGGGGGAAGGCTATTGCAGACATTATAGATGTTAAGAGATTACAGATATTAAAGAGCTTTTCTATTAATATGTTTGTGTTAGAAATATTTAATTCATAAATTAACAGCCAAATCAAATTATTTTTATATATACTGGCTCAGATTATCTTTTTACCATAGAAAATTCAATGTGCAAACTTTTTTTTTTAATCCATTATTTCCTCATTAATCTTGTTTCCTTCCTTAACAGGATACCTGGCACTTGGCAACTTGACTGACAACACTGCTGATTGCTTCCAACCTCAAAAAAACCAACAGGTGCCATGGCTAAATTAGTCCCACAAAGATCTTACATAATCTGAAAGTTGAGTTTGCAGTGTGTCATACCATTCACTCAAAACTGCTCAGCAGTTTTGGCCTTAATCCCTCAAGCTTCCACTTCTCAGCACATTGCTGAGTGGAGAGGAAAAGCCACTTAATTGCACACATGTATATAACAGTTAAAACAAAGTGTTAATTGAATAAAATGACTGTTGGGATCTAGTATGCACCAAACTGATCGCCTATTGAATTAATTCTACTTTATAAATAAAATTTAGTCCTAAAGGGGGATAAAAATGACAAGGGTAGTAAACCCAGATAATACCTTCAATTTAAAAACTCCTAATTCCTAGCTGTTGTGCAAAAGTCAATTAGTTATAGTCAGACATATTTTCTCAAAATACATGGAAAATATATTTGGAAAAAATATACTTGGAAAATATATTTAAAGGATAACTGTGATTGGCGTTTGGCATCAACAGATGGATGTTGTATTTCGAAAATAATTCTTGCATGTGCTATGGGAGAGAGGTTGATTAATAGGTCAACATTGCCACGGGCAATAAAATAAATTTTAAAAACCCATCAAAAATATGAATTATATCCTACATATAATGCCCAGCCCAGCGCTGGATGCAGAGCCTGCAGTAGGTGTGCCTACAGAGCACCGTGCGGGCTGCATTGACCAGTGGGCAGAAGCAGATGGGACACGTCTCTTCCTTGTGGGTCTCCGCTGGCCGCGCCTGCGCCTCCTGGCTCACATTGTCATCTGCCTCCTGGCTCATGTTGGCAGCTGCCCTGGCACAGAGGTGTTCGGATGAGTCACTGGAGGCTGCCTCTTGCAGAGCAATCAGCAGCTTCTGGTCCTCCACACCTCTCTGTGTGTCACTGCCAGTGATGAACACCTCATGTGTCACTGGCAGGACCTCTGATATCTGGCGTTCCTCGAGCAGGATCCTTGATGTCTCATAATCCACTTGCAGGACCCTGACGTCTTGTGTACCGCTGGCAAAGTCTTGACGTCTCGAGAGTTGCCAGCAGGACTCAACAGATGCTGGACTCTGGGTGTATTAATGGTCACCTGCTTTAATGTGAGTTCACGGGATGACAGTGACTCTGTTGACATCACAATGCACACAGATACATTTGCTTTCTGGTACCTGTTAATAATTGCCTGCCAGTGCCCACTGTAGGACTTTCACTGGGACAGTTTCACAAAGATTTGCTGGCCAAAGCCCCCTTAAGAATAGTTATTGGGGCACTTTCACAAGCGCTGAAAAATAAATGATTCATTGATGTGCCAGATAAAAGAGATTCGGGACTGCCATTGATAAATGCAACCTGGTCTAGGGGGTGCCATGTTACAGAGAGGCTGAATAACACCAACAGTGCCATTGCTGGCATCTTTTAATTTTGATGGACATTTGGTGGGCCAAATGCTGCTGGTCTGTGATAGGCAACAAGCAGGCATTCCTCCTGAATTAGCACTCTCAATTTATCTGTTATCAATGGCTTGATTTCTGATCTGGCTGTGCACGTGCCTCAGTTTAACTATCTGTAGAACTGCATCGTTAAAACTCTCAATTCTTTTTTCTTTTTCTCTTCCTACTATTTCTAAGTCATTCCATTGATATGTGAAATCTCAGCCAGTCTTCTGACTTTAATGTACAGGGGCTTCAGCACTACCTCTGTTTTTTCAAGTTCCTGGAAAGACATAAATATTTGTGAACTCAGCCAATTTCTGACCTCACTTATGTGAACATAAAAATAAAGCAACTCCATTGACCTCGTTTTGACCATTATAAACAGACCTGACTGCTAAATTATGAAGAAAAAAAATGGAAGCCATCATTCTCTATAAAACAGAATGCGAAACTTCATACAATACCTTATACATACCTTATACATCTGATTTGGCAGAAAGAAAGGCCCAGAGTTGTTATGTACAGGCATACAGAAATTTACAGAAATTAAGAGAATGAAGAGAGGGCTAATCTGAGTGAATAATCCTCAGCGAATCACTTATTCATAGAATTTTCCCTTTTTTAATGAGCTGTTTACAACAAGACCATAAAAAGATCTAATATACTTGGTGGGAAAAAAAAAAAAAAAAGTCAACTAGCATTTCCTGTATTTCAGAAACTAATGAAATGTTTGTTGCATATCATCACACTCTGTAATTTGTGTTTAGCTGATGAGGTGCAAAGCTGACAGCTATAGGACTGGATGCAGCCAGAATAAGAAAGAAGAAAGGATAACAGCAGGACATGAAAGGCAGTTAGTAGGCAGAAACAGTAAGAAGTAGCGAGAAAGTCTCCTTAAACTTTCTGTGATTTTTCCCTTATTTTTAATATCTGTATATTCTTCCTGGATTTCAGAGAAAATAAACAACAACAGCACAACAGCAGTTTTACATTCCTCTTTGATCGAGACTTATACCTTATGTGCATTTAAAGATCAATGACAGCCATTATGAAATTCTAATTGTGCCAGTACTTTGTAGAAAGTATCCAATACTGTATGCAATCTCCTTTTTGGTGATTATCATCATTCTTCTCAATAGGTAAATGTGGGTATTGCAACAAAGTAGAGTTGAAAAAGATAAATGGAGCTGAATACCAAAGATATTTTTAATTTGCCGGGGAATTTTGTGATATGCCTTTTTTTCTTTTACTGGAATACAAAATCAAGACGTTCCCATTGAAATAAAGGACCGAGAAAATAATAATAATAATAATATGAAGTGTGGATATTAGAAGCATTTGTTTCCATAAAAAATATTATTAATAATAATTGTGTTATTCACACACTAGGGGTGGCCACCAAAATGATCAGAGGGCTGGAGCACCTCTCCTATGAGGAAAGGTTGAGGGAGTTGGGACTGTTCAGCTTGGAAAAGAGAAGGCTCCGGGGAGACCTCATTGCGGCCTTCCAATACTTCAAAGGAGCTTACAGGCAGGAGGGGGACCGACTTTTTACATGGGTGGATAATGGTAGGACAAGGGGGAGTTGGCTAAAACTGAAAGAGGGGAGATTTAGGTTGGACATCTGGAAGAAATTCTTCCCTGAGAGAGTGGTGAGGCGCTGGCACAGGCTGCCCAGAGAAGCTGTGGCTGCCCCATCCCTGGCTGTGTTCAAGGCCAGGCTGGATGGGTTCCTGGGCAGTTGGATCTAGTGAGCTAGTGGCTGGCAGCCCTGTCCACGGCAGGGGGGTTGGAACTAGATGATCTTTGAGGTCCCTTCCAACCCAAGCCATTCTACGAGTCTGTGATTCTATTCTGATACAAGAATTTCTGTTAAAATGAAAAAATATTAAAAACAAGGATCAGGAAATATTGCACATTCTCAAACAACTGATCAAGGTCTTGACTTTTTTATTTTCCTTTCTAAATCAGCTTTGTCAAAAAAAAAAAAAGTTTATTTTCACTGATTCAGTTATTTTATAATGTTGTTTGCACACAGTTCTAGCTGCAAATTGGTTTGATCTAAGTTTATTTCTTCACTTCGGTAGATTGTCTTAATACACCTTTCCTCCTTTCTTATCCAGGTTGAAAAAGGGAACAAAGATTAAATAAGGCATTGCCATCAAATTATGGCTATTTTTCTCCTAAAGGAGACAAATGAATGTCTGTATTATACACAAACATAGCCTGAACACCTGTATAAGGAGCCTTCATTTTTTTAACAGGCCAGAGGAGAGACAGGTGTTGCCTTCAAGATATGTAAAGGAGAAGATGGTCAGATACAAAAAAGTGAGGGATAACACATGGCTGTTATGCTAGTGTTGGAGTTAATCCTGGGGTACAATTCAGATAATCAAGTTTCTTTTTTTTTTTTTTTTTCTCTTCATTGAAATCCTCACCTGAGTGTAGTTTGATTAAGTCATTTCATTTTCAAGCACATCCTTTCTGGTTTTAGAATTCTGTTTTTAAAGTAACATGAACTGTCTAGAGTAAAACATTAGAAGCCAACCTTCTCATCTTGTGTCCCGTCTGTGAGCTATGGTTTTGTTTTTTAACCTACACAGGCATGTCAGCACCGCAGAGCTGCTCACTCACTCTCCCCACATGGGGTAGGGTGATAACTGGAAAGATAAAAGTGGGAAAACTCTTGGGTTGAGATAAATACAGTTTAGTAGATAAAGCAAAAGCCATGCACACAGGCAAAGCACAACAAGGAATTCATTCACTGTGTTCCATCGGCAGGCAGATGTTCAGCCACTTCTAAAAAGGCAAGGTTCATCACTCGTAATGTTTTCTTGGGAAAACAAACATCACCACTCCAAACATTCCCCCTTCCTTCTTCTTTCCCCCAGTTTTTATTGCTGAGCATGACACCATACGGTATGGGATATCCCTTTGGTCAGTCTGGGTCAGCTGTCCTGGTTCTGTCCCCTCCCAGCTTCTTCTGCACCCTTCACTGGCAGGACAGCGTCAGAAGCTGCAAAGTCCTTGGCTCTGTGCAAGCACTGCTCAGCAACTCAAACATCACCACTGTTTTCACCAAAAATCCAAAACACATCATCATATGAGCCTCTATGAAAAAAATTAATCTTGCCAAAACCATGTCATGTGGGATTACATACAATTACTAAATGGCATTTAAATAGCCTAGTTTACATAATATGGATGGGTTTAAATCCTTTTTTCTTTTTTTTTTTTTTTTTGTCATAATTAGTTTTTATTTATCATATTGGTCCAGATACTGAAAGGTCTTTGAGTATGCAACAATCTTCAGAGCAAATGGTTGCTCTCAAAAATGCTAAAATCCCTTTTGAAAAAAATATAGGCCTCATTCTTTCAAGAACCAGGTCTCTGTAGGACAGCAAGAATCCCAAAGCTCAACAAGCTTTGCATAAGTTCTTCTGGGATTTGTTGTTTCAGAGCTATAACCTTTAGATTCACACAGCTCCTCTAGGAAGTGCTTTCCAGACTTACACTCTCCTGGGTGTCAGTTGGTTTACACTCTTTGTTATTCTGCTGCCATGGAGTTAAAATGCAATTCATCCATTCTTAAACAGGTCTACTTTGACATAAACTCACAGAGTTTGCTGGATATATTTTTCTCTTTACCGTTGGAGTCTGGTGAAATGGTGTGTCCATTTGGTCTAGGGAGGAGACAAAATCACTTCAAGACCTTTCAGGGTTAAATAAACAGGATTTATTTATTTATTTTTTAAAGAAGATTGAAATGCTCTTTGTTATGGCAAACAACACAGAGCTACAGATACTGAGGCTACCCTCAAGCATTGATATATGAAGATGGAAGCATGTTCATTCAGCACAGTACATGCAGTCTGGCTTTCTGATAACACGAATGATAGCCTATAGTTTCTCTTTTTTTCCTTCAGTCACTGAACTCTCTTCCTCAGCCAATTTACTAAAATATTTGTCAATGTCTTAAACTTAATATATCCCTCCTGCTTCTCATGGATGGTCCTACTCCTTGTTCATACATATATAAGCTGTAAATTTCCCAAAGCAGTGAATAGGAGCAATTATTATCTTACATTCTTAGACATGATTACAAAGTCAAGGTTGATCCGGAAGATGTTTCAGCTCAGATTGGATTCACAACATTTTGGACTTTTTATGCATAGGGAATGGCAAGAATTTAGGGCTCTACCTCAGGCATATTACAGTCTAAGACTGTAAGGCTTGATTCTCTCTGATTCTGAGATTCACTGATTATCTTTCTTCGTTGATGATCTTTTGCTTCTCATACAGAATTCTCCTGGAGAAGCTGGCAGCTCATGGCTTGGACAGGTGTACTCTTCAGTGGGTAAAAAACTGGCTGGGTGGCCAGGCCCAGATTGTGGTGGTGAATGGAATGGAATCCAGCTGGTGATCTGTTACAAGCGGTGTTCCCCAGGGGTCAGTACAGGGGCCAGTCGTGTTTAATATCTTTATTGATGATCTGGATGAAGGCATTGGGTGCACCCTCAGTAAGATTGCAGATGACACCAAGCTGCAAGGAAGTGTTGATCTGCCTGAGGGAGGGAAGGCCCTACAGAGAGATCTGGATAGGCTAGACAGATGGGCTGAGGCTAACTGCATGAGGTTCAACAAGACCAAGTGCCTGGTCCTGGACTTTGGTCACAACAACCCCAGGCAATGCTACAGGCTTGGGGCAGAGTGGCTGGAAAGCTGTGCAGAGGAAAAGGGCCTGGGGGTGCTAGTCGACAGCCAGCTGACCATGAGCCAGCAGTGTGCCCAGGTGGCCAAGAAGGCCAACAGCATCCTGGCTTGCATTAGCAATAGTGTGGCCAGCAGGACTAGGGAGGTGATCGTCCCCCTGTACTGGGCACTGGTGAGGCTGCACCTCGAGTGCTGCATTCAGTTTTGGGCCCCTCACCACAAGAAGGACATTGAAGCCCCGGAGTGTGTCCAAAGAAGGGCAACAAAGTTGGTGAAGGGCCTGGAGCACAAGTCTTATGGGGAGTGGCTGAGGGAACTGGGGCTGTTCAGTCTGGAGAAGAGGAGGCTCAGGGCAGACCTTATTGCTCTCTACAGCTGCCTGAAAGGAGGTTGTAGGGAGATGGGTGTCAGCCTCTTCTCCCAGGTAACTAATGATAGGATGAGGAGTAATGGCCTGAACCTGTGCCAGGGGAGGTTCAGGTTGGATGTTAGGAAAAACATCTCTGGGAGAGTGGTCAGGCATTGGAACAGGCTGCCCAGGGAGATGGAGGAGTCTCCTTCCCTGAAGGTATTCAAGAAACCTGTAGAAGTGGAACTTAGGGACATGATTTAGTGGGCAGAGTGGTGCTAGGTTGGTGATTGGACTAGATGATCTTAGAGGCCTTTTCGAACCTTTATGATTCCATGATTCTGAGACTGCATTTCTAGGACACAACTGTCCTATAACTCTCTGCTCCAGTGTGTCCTAGTAGTCTGTCTTCATTTTCTAATTAGATCCAGACATTTGGTGTGCACTTTGTCTTTGTTCCCCCTGAAAATTCTTGGACTGAAGAACTCTACATTAAACCCAAAATAAGCTACCGTTGTGTGTCAGTGCCTAACCTTATTGTTATGTGTCCAGACCTGCAGCCAGTGTAACCATAGTGATGACAGTGAAGCTAGACCAATTGGCACCATCTGACAATGTAGCGTATTTTAACTTCAGTAGAAAGGCAAGCTGTTCAGCACATTCCAGTTGGCTTTGTCTACTTGAAGTCAAGCAATTCAGCACCATGTGAAACACATGTAGACTTGCAAGCATCCTCTACTATGTCTGCATTATATATTAGAAGCTGTGATGTTTATTTCAGCAATTGGAACATGCAACAGAAGACATTTCAGTGTCCACTATACTTCTCAATCAATGGATGGTAAAATTTAGACTTACAGGAAAGTTGGAACTAATCCCTCTGTTGCCACAGTTTCTGTCATCCAAAAAGATCTTGGAATTTAAAGCTTATGACAGCTAAGTTTCAAAGAATGGTGCTAGGCCTTAGCAGAAATTTTCTGTTAAATTTTTTCATTCCCTGTCAAAGTGTTTAAAATTATGTGTTTTCCAGCAAGATTGAAAGAAAGCAGCAGCAGAGCTGCTTCTCACTCCATGGGAGGCTATTGAACCCATCACTGGATTGGTCTACAGAATAATCGAAGCTATTTCTGGAAGTTAGTAATACTGAAGAAAATCCTCTAGAAAATACATAAATAAATAAAGTTAAGGTTTCCAAGGCAGGTAAAGCAATTAATATTAACAATGGAAATCAGATATCAAAAATCGCCAAGGAGCCCTGGCTTACCTCAGTGTCAATGTCAGTATCTCATGAATATATTTTAATCACAATTCGTCATCCTTCTTTATGGCATACTATATATCTGTGGGTGTTTCTGGCTCTGATTAACAAAGCAGAAAACTTTGCTTACACTGCAGCTTCAATGGAAGAATGGATCATAGGACAGAATACGACCTCCTAGTTCAATGAGATTATTCCCATGCCTTTGGAGAGACATCATCCAATTCGTGCACCGCCACTAATAGCATTAGGTACAAAGTTATTTAAACTTAAAGAAATCCTGTTATCTAAATATACATTTCCAAAAGTATAGTCTAAGCGAAAGCAGTCTGAATGACCCTCTAAAAACTGTTGTTTTTCTCATTTATGCAATTTAAACAGAGATTGAAATGGCTTGGAGGTACCTATAAGATTAGCATAAACTATCTAGTTTTCAGATGGTCAGACTTATTGGCCATGAAAATGATCCCATACGGTTTTTTGTTTGTTACTTTTCCTAACTGTTAATGGAAAACTACTTCAGAAGTTCATTCCTTAGATAGATTGAAACCTCTCTTACACATTATAGCCTGGTTTTAGTTAGTTTTTACTTTTAATTATAGGTCTTGATGGTCTAGAGTGTTGATACTGACAAACTTTCATCCTGAATCCCTTCATAAAAATGGTTTAAATGTCTTCCCTATCCTTCACCAGGCATCCTGGCATCTAACTTTTATTGCAATTGAAGTATTATAGCTGCATCAAAACCATTTTCTCACATTATAGTTCTGCATTTTAGCAGCAATGAAGCTGCCCACAAAAAATGTGGTCCAGATTTAAGAGAATATTTGTACATTTACACAGCTGCTACAGGAAGGACTTTTAAGACAGTGGTGATAGGAAAAATAGCTTAATGATGCTGCAAGAACCTGCACTCCATATCTTCATATCAGTAGATAAAATCCTGGTCCACATGTTCCACATACAGCATATTAAGCCCATGTTTGAAAAAGCAAAAAGAGTACCAAATATCATGATTGTCATCTCCTTCACAGCTGCGAGGAGAAATATCCTGATGTCTGTTCTGCATGCAAGCAATCACCTACCTAACCAAAGATTTGGGAGCACATTATAACACTTACCCAGTTTTAGCTCACCACTATCGATATGCATAGTTAAATCCACTGCATTCTGAAGCAGAGACTATGCATTTTCCCTAAAAGGCATAGTTCAATGAATTTAAAATACACAGCTTAAGATGGATAAATAGGTCATTTTGAGATTTGTTTGCCAATGCCTTACTAGAGCATAGATAGCATCAGATGATTTGCAATGAGAAGAGCGCTAGAATGTGATGTGAAGACATCTTTCTCTTTGAAGAACTTGCACTAAAAGTTATGCATTAAAATCGGTTGATAAGAAGGCCACATGTGAAGTATGCCCAGACAGTTTTCTCCTTCATGGACTTTTTCTTCTAATGTTTATTAACTTGCCTATTATATTATGCCTATTATATTAAAGACTTCTTGTGGTTCTCAGCTGTAAATCTAAGTTCTCCTTAATCATCACCCAAGAACCACCCCAGGGAGTTTCCCTGCAGAGTGTGAGATGACAGGCAGCGTTTTATCCAAAACTGCATGTCACCCTCATGTAGATCATGGCACCTGGGAGAAGTAAGGAGAATAAAAAGCAAAACTTAAAAGGTATCAATGAGAACTGGTGGTGAATCAAAATCGCTTTGAAATCAGGAGTTATGTGGTAAGTTCAGTCAGCCTTTGATCAGGTTCCTAGAAACAAAGCAAGATGATGTGTTAATGTCTGATTTTTTTTTTTTTTGACTTTTTCTGACTATTTGTAAGGAATAGATGCATTGTAGTGTTATTGAGAGTAAATGCTTTCAGTGATAATGGGTATAGCCTATAGGGTTTTTAACATGGAATTATTATTGAATAGATTTTCTGAACATGAGAAGAGCTGGATTCTCTTCTTAGCTCTGTCCCTGGCTTTCTGGACAAATGTTTTAATCATTCTGTGACTCAACATCCCAGTTTGTGAAATGAGATAATAGATAGTGTTTCCCTTTATAAATTTGAGATCTATTTATAAAAAGAACTAAAGAAGAAGCTAGTCCATACTGTTAAATTAATGGGGAAAAAGACTCTGCTTAATAATCACAATACATGTCTTTAAACTTTCTTTGTACATGATTTCTTTCATTCTGTAGGAAGAAAACAAAGCAATTCAGCAACTAATACTTATTAGTGAGGATGAAATTTCTCACTGTGTGGAGCACTGGCACAGGTTGCCCAGACAAGCTGTGGAGTCTCCTTGGAGATCTATAGAAGCTGTCTGGACATGGTCCTGGGCAATCTGCTCTCGATATCCCTGCTTGAACAGGGAGCTTGGACCAGATGGCCTCCAGAGGTCCTTTTCAACATTAGCCTGTGATCTGTGATTCTGTGAAAGGTGAATGTCTTTTAACACTCCACGTGGCATCTATCTATGGATAAATGTGAATAGCTTGCTGTATAGGAAATCTAAGAAAAATATGAAAGATATAACCAATGCTCAAATAATTTGGCTTTTAATAGACTCTGATCTTGCTTACATTTAGCCCCACATATATTCTCTCATGGGCCTATATCTGTTTTCCTAACGGAAGACTACAAATACCTCAGTATATGCAGGTGTTTTTCAGTCCCTGCAAATCTAGAAACCATGATACTCTCTCTGTTTGTTTGTTTCCAGTCTGTCCTAGTTATTTTTATATGCCTATTTTTGTAATGTTTAAGTGGAAAAAATATCCGTGCTTAAAGCTTTTTAAGTCTCCTGCAAAAAGCCACTAGTGATTCAGTCTCTATGGTTTAAGCTTATCTAGGGTGTAAATCTTATCTTCATTATACTGGGCAGAATTTTATCCGTGGAAATCTCTCTATCAACCCCTTCTCACAGCTAAGTAGTTGCTGCATCCAAGGCCAATATAAATATGAACAATTGCAGTGTGCTTATGTCTGTTATGACTTTCTAAAAAGTCATTTCCTGAATAGTTCTGGCAAAGCTCTGTGGACACCTTGGTTATGAAATGCTACCTCTTGGCATTGTTTTGGGACCTCAACTTTGCTTCATCTATGCAGCTGGAAGGGTATTATCAAAGAAACAAATCATGCTTTTGAGAGGGATGAGCTGATTTCCTGAGATGTGCATGGGTTTGCATAGATGGCTATTAAAAAAAGTCCAGCAGAGCACTTGTGGAATCAAAGTGCTCTCATTTTCCAGACCTCTATATTTATGGGCAGCTCAAGTCCAACAGAATCAAAGCTGTATTGACATTTGTGCATCTTCTTCACCTCGCAGCTGGGTGGCTGAAACGTCTTGTGTCCCACCTGAGCCCTTCAGTCACTAGCTTTGCATATGCCACAGAACGTGGTGATAGCACAACCTTAAGCAGTAATCTGTCCATTATGTGCTGAACATCAATTAGTATTGTGAAGAATTTTGCCTACTGGGTTTATGGCTATAACTATCCTCATAATTTTTTTTTTTCCTCCTTCCTTTCAGTTTTCAAATATTTTGAAGAAATTACATCTTTTTTTTTTTTTTTTTTTCTTTTTCCCCCATGGTCTGAAGAATTTGTCCCTTATGTCTATATTAGCAGCACAATGGCTGAAGTGTTTTATGGTGGATTGACACACATGGGTTCAGAACTAATTCTATAGTCATGCTAAGAGTGCTCCTGTTCTGCTTAGCTAACTGATACTCTGGTGGAACTAGAAGTCTTATGTTCTGCTTGCTGTATTGTCTCCTAGTGTGCTATTAGGTAATGATGCAAGTCTTAATTACAGCAGCCTGATATGGTGCCTGCTCTCAGGATAAATAATCACAGCACTGCAAAAATGTTTATTCCTAGTGAATTAAGAATAAGAATTCCCTGCTTAAAAAGGTTCATTCTTTCTAGATAACATATTCATGGAGTATTACTTGCACTTTTGCTCTTTGAATACACAGATGATATATCTGCAAATAATTTAAACACATTTGAACCATACAGCAAAATCTGTCAGCACAGAATGTACCATGTCCATATTGCTAAACTTTTAGACTTGAAAACACAGTGCCCACATACAAGCTGCCAATTGGGAATAGTACCCAGCCTGTACTACACCCCACATCCCCCCAGCTGTACCCTGGGAATGCAAATTGGCCTGTGTCAAGGTGCAGCAGGCATCCCACTTGCCACTTACAGGAAAGTACCTTGAAACTCTGTTACTGAAATTTTCACGAGTGCTACATTTCTTGCCTTATTTTAAAACTTGCAAAACAGACAAATATAACTTATTGACAAACACTGACCACTTATTTCACTGAAAATTAAAGAAGCATTGGTGAAAGTTGACTATGTAAAGCCATTAGAAGAGAGGATTTACTTAAATAGAATTTAGTTATATCACTAGCTATACTAGATGTGTTGTTAACAATAGGAATGGTGTGTTGTTAATTGTTTACATTTGTTTGAGGTGATGTTATGGTATCATGACAATGTTTTTCGTTCTGTACAGGGCAGACAAATGCAACTCCTATTCCAAACAGTTAACTAATGCTAAGACTATAAAATAAACTAGTACAAAGAATGCTGGTGTCAATTCTCATTGGCAATGGGGCCTGCAGATTCAGCTGCTCTTCCTCACACTTTCTGGTATCGTTTCCCTGAGCATTTTCTCTGATATGCCTGTGAACTCAAAGTTTCAGAAGGGTAAGAAGTGCTGATAAAGATAAGAAAATCTGTGGTCCGCTCTGTTTGCATCAAAAAGAGATCTGAGCTAAAATACAAAAAAAAAAAAATTATCTCCATAAAAACAACTACTTGAATGGCTATGATTCTGGTAGCAATTTAAGCCAATTAATTCAGTATGGAACTAGTGTTTATATACACTGGCTCTGGACTTCAAAATAAGTGCTGGTGAAATTAGCGTATCAAACAGTGCCAAGGAATGATTCTAGATCAGGAAACAGAGTTGTTCATAGAATTAAACTATTAAAACACATCCTGTGATGGTCTTGAACTGTGCCAGATTTCTGGCAGGCCAGGAATCGTTCCTAAAATGCAACTTGCATATAGCCATGTGGTTTTGGAGACTGAGAT
>VXAV01010567.1:45379-68560 GCA_013399715.1 Alectura lathami | reverse complement strand
CGTCGGCGCGGGCCCGTCCCCGGCCTCGGTCAGTGGGCTGGGCGGCCTGGGGCGTGCGGCTCGCCGGGCACCCTGCGGCTGTAGCCAGGCGTGGATCTCTCTGTCTCCTTAGTTCGCTACGGTCTATAAAGCGAAGGACAAGAACACCGACCAGATCGTGGCTATTAAAAAGGTGAGCGTTGGCGTATTCTCCGGTTGTGTCCTTGAGCGTCTAGCGCTTGCCCCGTGTGATGGTTTTGTGGACCTCTGCAGCGGGCGGTGGAGGAGGAGGATTCGTTTTTATTTGTCGGGTTTTGTTGAAGTGCCCTCGGAGAGCTGTCTTTAATGCTGAGTTTTGTTCTGAGAATAAAGACTGTCTTCAGTCTTATGACGTTTGTGTTTCTGAAGGGTTGCCTGTTCTGTGACTTTAAATTATGTATTAAGCAGGTGTGTCCTTAAAACCAAAGAAATCACACTGTCAGACTGAAGGCTTTGTTAGTTCTTGATAAAAATTTGTTATCTCAATCTTTTCTGCTATCCATTAATTCCTCCAGTCCAGGAATGTTATTCCTGATTCATTTCTTTAGATGGTAGGTTTTTTGACAAAATTTAGCCACAGTGGCCTTAGATCTCCGAGATAACTGTTTTAATACAGGTGTTGAAAATGCTAATGTTGCCATAAAGTATTTCATTTCATGCTATCTGAAGAGATTACAGAAAGTTGTCTTTCTTAAAAAGAAGAAGTTAGTAGTGCCTTATGAGGGGTGAAATATGTTCATTACAGTGCTTTGATTAGTCAAAGAGCCTCGATTTACTTAAGCGTATGAACCATATCAATAACAAGTATTTGAGTTTGGTAAAGTAATCCTATTTTAGCATTATAACATTTCTATATGGTTGCTGATAGAAGCAGGTGTTCTGAAAGGTATTATTGTTTCTGTTGGAGTATTTTCTTATTTTTATTGTCTGAAATTGTCAGTGAGGGGAATCTGTACTTGAAAGTTCATTTGACAGACGACTACAGAACAATTTTAGTCAAATGAGTGTATTCTGTGAATTTGAGCTGGGCCAAAGCCATTCTGAGGAGTCTGACAATTCTTTTGGCCTTGCTTCTCCCAGGGAAGAAGCTTGCTGCTGGTATAATAAAGCTTTGTGGGAACAAAGCATTCTCTGCTGCCAGTTTGTAATATGTCTGTTTTCAGCCATCATGAATATTTCTTAGCTTTCATAAAACCTAATGCTCTGGAATCAATTTTCTCCTTAAGAGAAAATATCTAGCTGGTAAAGCATTTAGATACTTAAACTCATTCTGTCTTGGAGGAATAATACCATGTACCCCTGCTGTTGGGGCATATAGCTTAACCTTAGATAATATGGAACGTTTCTTTTCAGATTAAACTTGGACATAGATCAGAAGCTAAAGATGGTAAGTTTTAAAACAAGGTCATGCTGAATAAGCTGGCTTTCTTGGCTTTGTTTCTGCAAATTAGAGGGTTAATTTTCCACACCATAACATGACTGAAAAAATGTGCTCAGCTCTTTCTGTGCAAGGTTTAATTGAGGATTGCTTCCCAACCTGGAGGAACAGGGGAAAAAAAAAAAAAAAAACTAGCAGAAGCACAGTGTTCTCATAGTGTATGTCTAACTGTGCATATATAGCTGTGCTATCTTCTCAATTTAAGTGGGATCCAAACATGAATATAGCATAGAATAATAGTGGCACTGAGTTTAGAATGCCTTGTGTATTGATGTTTCTCTGTGCCTTAAATACACTAGACAGATGAGAGTAGTTATCTCTGTTTTCAGAGATATTTCCTTTATGCCATTGTTGTGATTTACGCTGGGACAAAAATTCTTAAAAACAAGGTCTTAAAAATCTTGTCTCTGTGTAGGGTAGCTTGTTCTTTTTTCGCTGAGAAATCAGATCCATGCAGCAGTGTCTTTTGATCATCAGCTCTGACCACCCACATGCCTTAGGCATGGATACTGTGTGTAAAACCCAATTATCTTGGTCTTCACTTTCTGCTGACATGATCATAGAGTGAGTTACGGTGTGGCTTGGGTAGGAAGGGACCTTAATGCCCACCCATTCCTACCGCCTGCCATGGGCTGGCTGCCACCCACTGGATCAGGCTGCCCAGGGCCCATCCAGCCTGGCCTTGAGCACCTCCAGGGATGGGGCACCCACAGCTTCTCTGGGCAGCCTGGGCCAGGGCTTCGCCCCACCCTGTAAGTAAAGAATTTGCTCTTGACATCCAGCCTAAATCTCCCCTGTTTTAGTTTAAAACTATTCCCCCTTGTCCTATCACTGTCTGACTGTGTTAAAAATTGGTCTCCCTGCTGTTTAGAAGCTTTGTGGGCCCACTTTTCCAGCCTGTCCAGGTCCCTCTGGATGGCATCCCTTCCTTCATGGATATCAACTGCACCACTCAGCTTGGTGTCATCAGCAGACTAGCTGAGGGTGCACTCGATCCCACAGTCTAGGTCATTGATAAAGATTTTGGAGAGCACTGGGCGGGACCCCTGGGGGACACTGCTTGTCACTGGCCTTTATCAGGACATAAACCCACTGGCCACAACCATCTGATGCAGTAGTATGTGGGTAGGCTGCCAGCCTTCAGGGATCCTGCATTGTGATACCAAATTTTTGTGAATATTCTTTACTGTCTCCAGTTCCATTGTAAGGAAGAACTTCTAGACATCCCAGAGCCTCCCGGTTGTGCCAACTGCCACACAGTTGTGAGTCACCTGGTCCTCACTGGACTGACTGTCTGTCAGGGACAGTTGTTACTTTTGGCCAACAGCCATGGTTCAGAAAACAATGATCATGTCTGGTTTCCTTCTGTTCATTTGGTAACATACCTGGGATACTTTTTTCTGAATCTAAGAAATCTACCCACCTGAAAGCAGACATTCTCTGCTTGATTCTAAAACAGGAATTAATAAGGGCAAAGCCAGGGTGTATTCTGATCCATTACTTTGCCCAAAACTTTGCTAGAATATTACGTGTTGAAGGAGAGCACTGTTTGAGGAGGAGAACACTTTTTTCGGTTCATGTGCAGCTGAAACTCTTCTTGCACAATGTACTGCAGGAGTGTTTGCTTGCCAGTGGCTTATATGAGCCATCCATGCCAGCATTTTTTGAGGGAGGAATTTTACCAGTAATCAAGGTCTGACAGGATGCAGTTTTTGTGACTGCCAAAGTGCATGCCCTAGCTTTTTCTTTGTAAAATCTGGCTGTTACAGGATTCGTGTCAGGGTGAGCAGGTTTTGGCCAATGCCTTTTATGTCACAATGTTTTGGTTATCCACCTTCATTTAATCTGCAACAATCTACTATCTATGACAATGTGCTTGGCATGTAACAAATAGATGAGGGGTAAGGAATTGAATTGTAACAGTAAATAATCAGTGAACAACAGAATGAGAGGTTTCTTTGTTGGCGCTTGATCCAAAGTTTTTTAAAATTTTGTTCTCTCATCTTTTATGTAGGAATCAACAGAACAGCTCTTAGAGAGATAAAGTTGTTGCAGGAGCTCAGCCATCCGAATATTATTGGTGTAAGTAAAATTAGCACTACTTCGAGAGTCAGTTCCCAAACACTGGTACAGTTTCAAGCTAAAATTTAGAATTAGTTGGGTCATGGGGATGCTACTTTATTGTTGCTGTTTTTCACCCAAAATAAGCAGTAAAATAGTTGTTACAGCAAAACGCCTATTTCAAAAAATAAAGTCTGTCTATTTCAAAATCTTTTTACTATTTAGCCTGTGGTTATGGAATTTGAAGGTGGGAAGACTTGTGGGAGCTTAGATGACCTGACTTTGCATCTTTCTGATACCTACAAAAATCAGTGCAGTGTTGAATTTACCTGGATTTTCTAGCTTTGGACAAAACTGGTGACAGCCGAAAGCAGGCTTTGTAAGCTATGGTAAAGTGGGGTTCACATGGTTTACTTGGTTTTAGAGTTGTTGCTTAAAGCCTTTGTTGGCTGGAGTTACGCCTGTGTTGTTTCAGTTTTATTTAGATTGACTTCTAGCTACAGGTATTTAGCAGGAGCTGAAGATACTTCAAAATCAGCTAATGTAGGTCATCCAAAGCTTTGCCATCAGCATTAGACCAGATAGGAGTTTTCTAGTTACTTAATGTTTCAGAGTGGAGATACAGCATTCCTCTGGATTGTAAACTTTCAAAGTGGTTGCTTCAGCTGGCAGAGAATAATGAGAATATGCAGAAAAGAGCAACTAAAATAGCAAAGGGGTGGAGCACCTCCTTTGTGAAGAAGTCGGGGATTCTTCCTTTTGCAGAGGAGAAGGCTGGGCATAGGGAGGTCTACAAAATGGAGATGGTAGGTGAAGTAGAATTGATACTGGAAAAAAACAGACAGAAACAGAAAAACAGCTAGAAATAGGTGACATGTTTAAATTGTGTTGTGGAGAGGAAACTGCTAGTTTACACAGTGTAGTGAATCACTCAAATTTGTTGCCACACGCAGGCGTGGTAGAAGCAGATAGCACCACTAGTTCTTAAAGGAATTTGACAAATCTGTGATCGTTCATGTATTCAAGAAAGGGATGGAAGTTCCATATAACAGCTAAGTTTGGGGAGAGGGCAAGGTGTGCGTTAGACTCTGTCATAGTTAACTTAGTGAAGTTAAGTGTGTTTTTAAAAATTCTGGCTCCTGAAAGGAGGTGCAGTTATGTAAAATGTTACCAGAAATAGTGGGAACTCTTTTGGATACTGAGTTAAGAAGCTAAACGGAATGAGAAGTCTTGTGTTCTAGGTTGGAAAACTGAAACAATACAATTTCCTAAGGGTTGTGTTAAAGGAAATCAGAGTCAAGATGAAACTGAGACGTCAGAATCCCATGTTGTCCTCTAATTATCAGATCTAGGCAGTAGGTAGCCTTGTGCCTGTCTGTCCCCCTCTGGCAACCAGAAAATCCACACGCAAGCTAAAGTAGTGCAGAATTTTAGAAAACTGGAAGTATGAGAGTATCATTCATCATATTATATTTTGTTTTACAGCTTTTAGATGCGTTTGGTCACAAATCTAATATTAGCTTGGTGTTTGATTTTATGGAGACAGACCTGGAGGTAAGATGGGTTAAAATGTCTCTTGTTTCAGTATCTTCAAATCCATTTCAAAAATACCTTTTGAAAAACCTCCTACTTCCGTAGCTTTATATTTGCTGATTTGAGAAAGGTGACTTTAATTATGTAAGTTGATTTAAGATTATTCTAATTATTTCAGAAGCATAGCTTTTGTCTATTTTCAACTGATAATGCCTTTACTTTTAAATACTTTTTCTTAGCATGATCTTCAAGAAACAGATTGTATGTTTACTATGTTAGTTTTCTAGGACTTCAGTCAGAGCACAGAACTTCTGGTCATAAGCCAGGATCTCAGAATGCAATTGCTCAGCACAGTAGCATAAAATTTGTGCAAGTAAGTGTGATATTATAGTACACCATGTGACAATCTGGTACTAAAAGTCACACACTCCTGAACCCCTTCTTCTAAATATAACGGTGCTGCGTACTTGCAAGCCTGAATCTTACAGGTGTGTTTAGTGCGGATTCACTATTTTGGAACGCTGTTTGGAAGACGTTTTGGATTATTCTTGTTATGTCAGATCAGTGTATGCAGGCGTTATCCATACATACAGAAATCAGTGTAGTTATTATGCTAACCCATTACACATATGCCATTAAACACTGGAGCTAGCGTTTAAGATATCAAAGGAAAGCACTGATAAGCTTTCTGAAATGCCGAGGAGTGCACGACTGAATCTTATTTTGCTAAGAGAAGTTATAGTAATGAGTACACTTTCTAGAAGATTGATTCTGTTTGCTTAGTAACTGTGCAATAATGAGAAATTAAGATGACGCACTGTACAAGGAGGACTCAGTAACAGACAATGCGGTGGCATGCAGACCAGTTACTGTGGTATCATTCATGCAGCTACATCTGGGACTGCAGCCTGTTGTGATTAGGCATGTGCTGCCTATTTGAAATTATTTGTATAGTTCTAGACAGCCATTTTCAAAATCTCAAACAATTTAAAGCTTGAGAAAAGCTATAATTGAACTGAAGAGTAGTATTAACAAACAATTTTTGGGGAGTAACGAGGAAAATATTTTAAACAAGGTGTTCACATAGAATTCTAAGTGTTCAGCATTCTTTTGTTTTTAACATTAGGTAGGTTTGTTAAAATATGGTATACTGGCTATACTTCCTTGTCTTCCTGGAAATGGAGAAGGAGATCAATGATTTACAAATGTTAGATGCTTAAGTTGTGCAGAGGACAAATGAACATGTAGGAGTATAGTTTCTTCAGGTTTATTAACACAGCTGTTATTTTTTATGTATACAGCTTTGACTTTTAAGATTGGGTATCTGCCTGGAATGGGGATAAATGATAAACTTCTGTTTCCCACCAATTTTCTAAATCTGCTTGTTATGCAGAGTTCTTATAGACTGTCTTGACTACCTATTTAAATTTCCGATTTCCAGATCAAAATAGACATGGGGTTGTTTTTGTGTTTGTTCTGGATAAAGGGTAGGAACAGTAAAGAATATATGGCTACAATTCGAACATTATCTTAAAGGATGAAATAACTTTTGGTCTGAAAGAACTGGAGTAAGATAATTTTGCATGGTAAGCTTTACTATCAATCTAACATTTTGCAGGTTATTATAAAGGATACTAGTATTGTGTTAACACAGGCTCACATCAAAGCATATATGCTGATGACACTGCAAGGATTAGAATATTTGCATCAACAATGGATTCTGCACAGGGTAAGCATGCACTAAATGAACAGTCTTTACACCTGTGACGAAAGTCATGTGTGACAGAATTTGAGTCTAAAGACTTAACATACATAGTTTTGAAATCCATAGGTTTTTAGACCATAAGATTTTGTGCTGGCTCTTAAGCAATGGCAGATGCAACACTGGAAATGTTGAGAATTGCTCATGTTTGTCATGTAGAAGCTTACATAAAAGTGTCTCTGGTTTTGCTGTCATGGCTTTGGTTAGAACTGTGAGCTGGTCCAGCCGAGATGAAGTTAGCTTTCTTTATAACAGCCCTTGTGATCTGTTTCAGATTTGTGGCTAAAACAGCATTGTTAACACAAGAGTGTTTGGGCTGTTGCACACTGCTTGCACATTGTCCAGATTTTTTCTTTTTGCACTCTGCCCCTAGTCCAACAAGACTGCTGGGGGTGGGCCAGAAACTGGGAAGGGACACAGCAGGGACAGCTGACCTAGGCTGGCCAGAGAGATGCTGTACACAGTGTAACTGCATAAAAAATCTGGGGTAGAAGTAGCTATTTTTTGGCTTCCAAGGTAGCTGTTGCTCAGAGGCTGTCTGGGCATCAGTCTCTGCCTGTGGGAAGTAATAACTGATTTCCTTTCTGTCGCTTGCTTTTTTTTTTTTTTTTTTTTGTCTTTTCCTCCTTTTCACCTGTTAAATCTTGTTTATATCAATCCACGAGTTTTCTTGCTTTTTGCACTTCCTCATCTCTTCCCTGTCCCACTAGGGCTGGGTGGTGGGGGTGCAGGCAAGTGGCTATGTGCCTGCTGTCTGGGGTCATCCCATAACAGTGCTGCCACATTGAGCTATACCAGTTCCATGATCCCTACAGCTGTCTGAAAAATTAATGAGATCTTTATTCATTTTTCAACAA
This sequence comes from Alectura lathami, assembly GCA_013399715.1. NCBI lineage: Eukaryota > Metazoa > Chordata > Aves > Galliformes > Megapodiidae > Alectura > Alectura lathami. The sequence continues at coordinate 60,891 of VXAV01010567.1, read as the reverse complement.
TGCAGTAAGACATGACTAATGTTCTTGCAAGAAAGCTAAAACCCACCAGGAATCAGCTTTTTTTTTGAGCTCTGGAAATTAAATAGCATAATATTCAAATAGGGATGTTTGACTGTTTTTGGTTTTCGTTTATGAGGAAATAATTGATTTCCTATTTGTTTGTTGTTTCATCAAAACATAAACTAATGATACACTCAGAAGACTGGGTTTTAGCATACTGTTACTGCACACCTGCTAGGAGATTCAGGGTAAGTCTGTTTTTATCAACACTGACACGATTCATTTTTTGCTTTCTGTATGGACAGGATCTTAAACCGAATAATTTGTTATTAGATGAAAATGGAGTTCTAAAATTGGCTGACTTTGGCCTGGCAAAATCTTTTGGAAGCCCAAATAGAGTTTATACGCACCAAGTAGTAACGAGGTAAGACATATTCTGTTTCATTTCTTAGATATTGATTGTGTAGCTATACAGTATTGCATCTTGGAATATGCCATGTCAAATCAGTATGTTTAAGAGTTTGACTTCTAGCTGATGATATGGCTCGAGTGGCAAAAATCTCCTAACAGAAAACATAAGAAAACATTGTTTAGCAAAGTCTCTATAAGAGCTAGAATTTGTATTCATCAGGGTTGTTCTGTGGTATGATAAGCACATGAAAACAATGTCTCTCTGAAAGCTAGTTTTACGTGCAAACAATTGTTACTTGCTGATAATCATGAGACCTAGAGTCTTTCTTGTAGTTTGGCGTGCTTGTTAAATATTTTTTCCTTTGCATATCTGCAGTTGTGTTATTTGCCAATCAGCTCAGCTGGAGCTGTAGTTGAACTGTGGCTATAGGTAGCCCCATGGTTTCTCTTTGTAGTTCTTGCATGGCTGCAGCATATACTGCTTGGCATCAGCAAAATCAGGTGATTTTCCTAAAATATTTTTTCTGTTCAGGTGGTACCGAGCCCCGGAACTGTTGTTTGGTGCTAGAATGTATGGTGTTGGTGTTGATATGTGGGCTGTTGGCTGTATTCTAGCTGAGTTGCTCCTCAGGGTAAGTCTTCAAATGTAAGCATTCATGTTCGCTCTTCAGTGCGTTGCATCTCTTAGGTGCAGGTTTCCTCTGTCTTGCAAACAGTATCAGGAAAAGGAAATTAGGCTGCTTCCTAGGAAGTGGTGAAGGGAAGGGGAAGAAAGCTTCAAAAAATCCTGCTAACTGTAAGGAATGCAAAGCTTCCAAATAAGCTAAGGTTCCGTAACTCTTGCAGCCACTGAAAGTCTTTAAGAACAGCTAGGCAAAAAATTGCAACAGTCCCGGTTCTGCCCTGGGGAAGATGAGTAGAGTGGTTAACTCTTCCAGTCTTCAGGGTGTTTTGCTTTCATAATTGGGAACAATTACCACCAGTACATCAACTGTGGCTTTATTTGTAATGAGTAGAAGGTGTACTGATGTTGTAAGCTATGGTTAGTTAAACAACTGGAGTGAAGCCGAACGTGGTCATCAAGATGACTCTTCCTGAGTAAGGTGCACGGATGTAATGGTCCTTAAGCGGGCTTTCTGGAAGTAAGCCATCTGTTATGTAGCTCTTCTAAGAGGACATGAGAATAAGAGGTGGAAAGCAGAGGGCAGGGGCACAAACCCAGCTGAAAGCATCATGTAGCCTGCAGTATATATAAGTTACCTTCCACAAGTAAGCAGATTCTGCTTGGTTTCTGCACAGACTTTTAAAGTACAGTGTGGGGATGTAGTGAACCAGAATGGAGATGTAGTTTGTCTGAAAACACCTTGGCAGGCATCTTGATATGTACCTTGTCTGGTTTATAATAGAAACAGGCATGCTGGCACAAGTTCCAGAGTGGGCAGTGGCTGTTTAAGCAGCACTAGTAATGTGTACATAAACATGGATTAGACCCTCTAAATTTAGGTAAATTAGTGAAAAGTTGGAAAGCAAATATATTGTTGAATTCTGTTGAATTATTTGATTTCTCACAAAACAAAATGTGTTTATCACTGTGATAGTTTCAAATGTTTGTCTCTTTCTTCTTGGATGTACTAGAAAGAGGGACAAGGAAATTTGGGGGATCTTTGCAAAAGCATTTGCTTACTGGGTTTTCGGGACACCAAAACTGCCTCGCAGGGTGTTCATTATGCTCTTTCTGTCCTAATTAGTAAAATACTGCCTCTAAGTTTTCCTAATTTTGCTTTTGTTCACAAAAGTACCTTTTTTCTTTCATTGTATGCCTGTTGCACAAACGACAGCTCAAACTGGACAAATAATCCCTTTTCCTGTCTTCTGCCTAGTTTAGTTGACATGTGACACTGGTTAGGCAGTTTATATCCTATCCATGAGATCCTCCCTCATTGTGTCGCTTCATTCTATCAGTCTTAACTGTTGTTGTAATCCAGTTGCAACTCACATTAATGTTTACATACAATGTTATGTTAATGTTATATTGTGTAATGTCATGTAACTTGAGGTAGTAGATGCTGGAAAGATTGCTGTGACCAGCAGATTGTAAACTTACAGCTTGGATGTAAAATAACCAAACATGGGAAACAAAATAGCCTACAGTAAGGCTGTGGTTTAATCTTAGTTCTATGCTGTCGTTAGTGACACTAAACCTAAGTTGCAAGAAACCTTCACAATCAATTTGGATGTCACTAGAAAGCTCCAAATGTTCAGTGTACCTTGTTGTGGGCAGCTGGCATGCAAAGATGTTTTGCTTTGAACATACAGTGCAATCATGAGGACCTGCTCAAAGTTACTTTCTGCAATTGAAGTTCAGAAGTTAGTTGAACCAGTAACGCTGCTGCCTTCTTTCAGGTTCCTTTTTTGCCAGGAGATTCTGATCTTGACCAGCTGACAAGGATATTTGAAACACTGGGCACTCCAACAGAAGAACAGTGGCCTGTGAGTCCTTTTGTTTAACACACTGATGTTAATTTTACTTGATATAATCTGTCTTAGCTTTTCAAATTCACTTACAGGATATACCAGAATATTTGAGTAGATTTTTCAGGAGACAATGGCCTCTTCCCACAAAGAAAGAGGATCAAAGAAAGAGGATAAACAACTGAGGTGGTTTTTTTTTTTTTTTTTTTCCTCTTGGCAAATATCTGATCGATACAGCAGTGTTGTTAGCATTAAGCAACATTAATGGGACTTCCTGATTTCTTTTCTGGGCCCACAGTTTCTGATGGCTGTTGGTGTGAAATCAGTGCTTGTTGCTTAATGTTATTGAGATGCTTGATAAATTCATCTGGTTTAACCTGGAAGGCTTTAACTGCTTTCAAAATTGGGGGCGTGAGCTGGGCTGGCCAAGCTATAGGTTTGGGATCAGTAAAAGACAACATACCAATGGTTTTAAGGGTAAACAGTTTGTCTCAGAGTAACTGCGTGGTAATAAACACAAATCAATATCTGTCCTCTGAGTGGACCTCTCTTTTCTAGTGGGCATCACTGGATCTCAGTGGGACAATGTCTCGGTAATTCTGCATCTGTCATGCATCTGTCATGCAGGCTATGTCTAAAGCATGAATGATAACCTGTCTAGCTGTGCTCAGCCCAAATAGCCAGGGGTCCTCAGTCATCTTGGGCACTTCTGCTTCAGTGTAAGCTATTTATGCTCAAAAGTACAGTCTATATTTTTGCTGGAATTTGCAGCCAGATTCCAGATTGTAAAGTGAGGATCTGGGTTTACTTCTGAAACCTACGTGGTGTCCTGTCACATAACACATTTGCAAGCCAGGTTAAGTAATCCACAGTATTGTATCTGTGATAACACTTACCTAATGTGGCTAGGTGTATGCTTGTGGAAGAACGTGTACAGATGCTTGTGATGCCTCCATTAGCATCACGTAAAGTTTAAGTAATTGGTGGCATTTATACATCTGGCTGTGCTTTAAAAATTTCATAGTTTGATTCCAAACTCACCAGTTATTTCCATCACAGTCTTCTTGGTCAATATATGAAGGTCTATTTATTACTATTACTGTTTCATAGATTGCCTTTCCTGTAGGTTCCAGCTGCTGGTCAAGTTTTTCTAGTGCAGGTGCTGCCACCAGGGAGGCCACGCAGTGTGCTCAGTTGTCCACATTCTCCACTGCATACTTTTAACACAGGCAGTGATCAAAGTCTGATTTTTCTACCACAGCTTCAGTACCCACTGGGTTTCAGCTAATCCTTTTTGTTAGGAAGACAGCTTGGGCTTTGGGTTCAGATGATCCTCAATTTCTGAGGAAGAGACTAAAGAGGAATAGGCATGTTTTTGTCATTCCAAATTTCTCTAATCAAAGCAGGCAAGGAAAGGGATCAGGCAGCTGCCTTTATCAGACAGTCTATTGCCTACAGATGGGGCAAGGCTGCAAAAAAGTCATAAGGCAACCACTACAGAATCAGGGCAGGTCAAATGCTATGTACCCTATGCTACTTCCAAGACCAGAGGTGACCCAAGCAAGTTAAAAGTTTGGAATGTGCTGACAGACGACAGAACAAATTTATCTGAGAATAACGGTCTAGTAACAAAGGCAAATCAGTAGTACCGTCATCCAGGTTGGGATGGCAGAAAATCCAGTCATTCCCTAGTATCGGGCTAACCATAGTGACACAGCGCACAGTGACCTGTACAGCTGTTATCTGACAGACTGACATGAGGCAGGGCATGGCTTTTTCAGATGAGCATCCTGGCTCAGCCAATGAGCTTGGAGCTCCAGATTACCTGATCAGACTGTCGTCTTTTATTGTTGAGTCGTGGAGGCAATATCAGGACTCGTCATCACATCGTACCTCTGCCCCTGCCGTGTGCCAGTTTTCCTTTGTGTGAGTGGTGCTGGGATGCTACCTTAAATGGTGCAGGGTCACCAAATGGAGCTATAGCTGTATGGAGACCTTTTGTATAAGGTGGTACTGGTGCCACACAATTTTGTTGTGCTAAGATCCTAAAGGAAATGCATGTAGACTTTTGTCATATCACCTCCCAGGAATACAGAAATCTTAAAAGGAGACAACAGGAAACTTGTGCTAGCACAACTGGGAGGATGCTTTCCCAAATTTAATTGCAAACCCATGCCTTTCAAGAATTGAAACCTTTACAGTCAAGGTTTGTTGTGGTTTAACCCACAATAGCTCCCAGCAGTCTCTCGCTCACCACCCCCAGGCTGCAGAGGCCCGGGCCTGCCGGCGTACTGCCAGCGGCCGGTATCAGCGGGATGGAGGAGGGAAGGGAGAGGGAAAATAAAAGTAGAACTCGAGAGTTAAGATGAAAACTAGTTTACTAAAATAGCTAAGGAACAAAAGATAATAAGAATGCAAAGGGGATATAAGGAAAATAATACTGATAATTGGAAAAAAAGTGACCTAGAAGGAGGAGATTTCTCACCCACATGCAAACCCAACCGGAAATCTGGAAGAAGAGCCACGCAAGCAGTGGCTTCCCCCCCCACCGAAAAGCAGGGGGAGGGCCATGACATGATGTATATGGTATGGAATACCGTGTGGATAAGTTTAAGTGAGATGTCTGTCTTCCCACCCCCCCACACACAACTTCCTAATCCCTTCTCATTCAGCATTCGCAGATTCGACTGTCCTAGAAACCATGGCAAGGTTATAACTGATTACATACATTTTTCACCACAGTATTAGTATTTTATTTAGCTTGAAGCTAACTTGAAAAATGTACACCCCATTTTTGTCTTTGTAGGGAATGACGAGTCTTCCAGATTATGTCACGTTTAAGTCTTTCCCTGGAATGCCTCTTCAACATATCTTCAGTGCAGCTGGTGACGATTTGCTCAGTCTTCTGCAAGGCTTATTCACATTTAACCCTTGTGCTAGGGTTACAGCTACTCAGGTATAGTATGCTTGATGATATTCTAATGTTCATTAACCTACGGTTAATATTGAAATTGATAAATGTGTTCTGAAGCTAGTAAGCCAGGTTTGAAATGAAATGTCATGTAGCTCTGTCTATGAAATACATGAATATGTGAAATGTGAATATGTGAAATATTTCCAGTGTTTTATACAGAGAACTTTGAAAAGCATGAACAATGCTTACAGATTCAAGATAGACAACTAAAAGGTGTATTTGTCATACAGTTATAGTCAACATTCAAAATTCAATAAGCTTGCAACTTAAATCTTAACGTAGCATGCCTTATTCCTTGGTTTTAAAACGTTTTCATCCTTCTTTCATCCAGTCTCCAATTTCATTTAAATGTTTTTCATTCTTTTTTACTATGGAAATCTGATTATTTAAGCCAGCATCCTGGTTTGAATTTCAATTTCTGTTATACTTGAGTAAAACTGATCTCAATTTTACTACTGTTTATTGGGGGGAAAATGAAGGACTTGGAATTAAAATCTTCCAGAATGTTTCAGTTCTAGTTCAGGACATGATTACTGCTGTGCATCAGGCACAGCGATTAATTATTTGTGATATTTATCACCTGGCAGTGATAGGGAAGCATGCAAGCTGCTGCCATAAGGCTGGGACACCATCATTGCTTGTTAGACAAGGCAGATGGCAATCAAAGGACTTAGTACATGTTAGGTATCTTTTTACTAGAAGATTTTTTCAGAGTGTATTGAGTGTATTTTTAGTCACCATCTGTAAGAATATGAGTTTCCAAGTAATTAGTTCCAGTGTGCTTGGGACACCTTCTATTCTAGTTTGTATGTATGAAGTAATTTTACAAGCCATGGTGTAAGATGATGACTTGGGTATAGAATCTGTGTGATTTTTCTAGTGTTGTGTTTTCATTGACATCACCACAGTTTAAGGCAGTATACAACTAGCACTTACTGTATTGGCTTGGTTTATAGATGGCACTGAATACTTTGTAACTGACATAAGGAAGAGTAATGTAGACCTAAGAGACAACTTAGGTTAAACCATAAAGCACAGTATATGGGAGCTGTGGAACTGCTAAAATTCAAAATAGGGTATGTAGTTGCACTAGACGAAATTAACCTTGCTTACTTTGTGTTTATCTTCTGCTCTTGTTCAGACCACATTTTTCTTGCAGTTTACACTGTAGAAGCAGGACAGTTGAAGAAATTTTAGGGGAAGACCTGTCTTTAAAAACTAGCAAAACAAAGGTGTTCGTGTCGTAAATATGAACAAAACTTTGGGTACATTATTTTCATCTCCCATATTCCCACTTCCATCTTTATTCTTGTCTTATCTGTTTATTCAGAATGTAAGCTCTTCAGATACAGAAACTGGCTGTTTACATAAAGGTCTCCTGCAGTATGGTCTAGAGTTTATTTAGAATCACTGAGCACTAGTTAAAAATGACAGCTCTCAATTATCTCTTGGCTAACAAAGTATCACAGTATTCACTGAGAACATCAAATCTTGATACATGTCAGTACAAAAATGCCAAAGTAGTTTCTGAACTCACAATTAAAAGTTATTTATTTCATTGTAGTCTCATTACATGTGGAGTTTTGATGCTTATACTAATTACTTTGTTATTTTTCCATTATTATTAAAGGCATTGAAACAGAAGTATTTCAGTAATCGGCCAGGACCCACTCCAGGAGATCAGCTACCCAGACCCAATGGTCCTGCAGAAGTTATAAAGGAGCAAAAAAATGCACTTCTAAATTTAAAAAGGAAAAGAACAGACGGAGTAGATCAAGGTAACCTCTTAATATTTCACCTGTTTTAAAATAGGAGCATACGAGCTCAGTGAGAAAGTGATACTTTCAGCGTTTCAGGACAAAAACTCTCTGAATGGACAATATCCCTGGGCACTAGCACCATCTGAAGCCCTCTTATGATTTTTATTTTAGGATAAACACTTTAGGTGGAGAATAACTTAATTCTGTATTCTAACAAAACCCATATTAAAAAGGCTCTTTTAAGATGCTTAGGAATCTATTTGTCAAAGGAACCTGTGACAAGATTTCTAGGTGATGTGACAGATTACCTAATTAAGAATTTTTTTGTCTGAGAAACAAGAAAGCAAGCCTAATAGTCTCTAATTTACTAGGTAGTACCACAGTCCCTTTCAGAAAGTAAAAAGGGAGTGGGAGGAATGGGAGAGAGAAATATGCTATTTCATTTTTTCAAGTGAGAGACTAGAGCATGTAAATCAGATTTAAAGAGATTTTTTTTTAATCTTCTTCGGACTTAGCAAGTTAACTGTGAAGACCACTCTGGGTAAGGAAGATCTGAGTACACTGCAGTGATCCTTTTAAAAGGCAAGCCTCTTCCCTAGCATTCACATCTATGTGGAACCTCCAGTGTTCCCCAGACAATAGCATGTACTTCATACCTTCATGGGAAGAAAAGCTCTGAGGACTCAAAGACCTGTATCTGACACTGAACTAGTCAGACCTTCTGGCAGAGAGGCTAACATTAGTTCTTAAGTTTGGAGTTTGTCATCTTGGCAGCAGGAATTTGCTAGATAGAAACTGTCAGGTTAGTATCAGTGTTTTGTTATTGCAAGTACAAGACTGTTTGGGTACAAGAGTGTGGTACCTTTTTGGAATGGAGATGTTTCCATGAAAATGCATTTCCTCATGAGCTCAGGTGGACAGCTGAATTATTAGAGTTCAGCTTACTATTTAGGCGCTTTGACCCATTGTTTCTTAGTCTGTCAAATTAAAAGTAAAATATGTTTGTTCGTAAACTTGATTTTTCTTTGAGATTAGACTCCTTAGTCTGTTAACTATTTGGATGCTCTTTGCTGACCTCAATACCATGGGTCAGCTGACATGTGGGAACTTGTCAAGTTACGGTAGGTAATTAAATAAGTAATTAATTTAAGCTCTTTATCTCCTTCTGCAACACCATGTGAGGGTCTGTGATTAGTGTTTTGAAGTCCATGCCCCCCAACATATGCCAATTAACTAAAGGACAGGAAAGAGGATAAATTGCTTTTCTGAGTTTTGCAGCTTAACCATTTGAAGTCTTGCTTTTGACAATGAGCAGAATTTCCAGACCTGTATCAGAACAACAGCACAAACTGCTTTAATGTCTTTACAGCAGCATTATCTTTGGCAAGGGGAAGTCGAGCTTGTGTCACAGACTCGTGACAATGCTAAGGGTTTTGAGATTGGATATAACTAAGGTGTTTAGGAAGTCATTACTTTTTGAGACATTCTAGTGTCAATGTAAAAAGTAGTATCATTTCCTTCAAGTGCTTGTTGAAGCACATCAGAAAACTGTTCTGTCATTGCCTTAGCTGGGCTGACAGAACCTGAGTGTGTCAAAGGTGTAGATCTTTTAGTGCCAACCAATGTTAAAGGAGGGAGCCAATGTTAGAGCTAGCAAATCTACTACCCTGGATTTCATTTGACAGCTGTACATGGCACAATCATCTAGAACTCAAATGTGAATATGGTTCTGGTTTGGAAGTGCAGTCCTACAGTATTTTTATAAACTTTAAAGAACAGCATCTTTTTATTGCTATTGAGAGTAGAAATGTGTGAAAGTCATTTCAAAGAAAAATAAGTTTATTCCATTGAAATCCTCAGGTTTGTTTGTGCTTGCATCTGGCACAGCATCTCTCCTTCAGACCTGTGAGGTAGCTAGCGCTCCATAAATTAATAGAGTAGACTGGAGTGGATACTGGTGGGTGCCCTCTTATAAAATCTTAGCACCAAAGGCTGGCAGCTATGTGAGAGAACTTACACCATCCACATGACCTGGTGCTTTTCCACTAGAAGAAAACACAGTAGTGTTGGGGAGAGTTCGCCAGACTTTAATGTGCAGTAGTCATGTACTGCAGATGCAGCGAACAGCATTAACCATCTGAGTAGATGGATCTGAACAATTGTACTAAATGAGCATGAAAACCTTGAGGGAGGGGGCTCAACCCCTTTACTTTGGTAACAATGTGATTTACACTTTTCAGGATTACCAAAAAAACTGATTTTTTGATTGCTGTGGATGGTGGAGGAAAATGAGTGATCAAATGACCCGACTCCCAACCATTGAGAAACCGTGTAATAGTCACTGGATGGTTATTTTTGGAATATTTTCATATGTAAAACATAAAATGTAATATTTTGTTACTGAAACTGAGGTTTTCTTTAAATCACACCTTTTTCTTAAATAAAAATATTTTTAAACGAAAGAACAAGATTCCTCTCTGGTTTGCTGTCTTGTTACTTTGACTCTTGCTTTGAGATAAATTCTGTCAAAACTGCTTACCTGCTGTAGATTTGCACATACCAATTTTGCAGAGCCTCTGTGCTGAGTCTCACACTATCCTTTACAGATACACGCCCTTAGGAAAACTGTAAATACAGCCTTCTCACCTGGAGCTTAAATGTACATGATAGTCTGCTCTCATAATGTTTGTTGAAAAAAACTGTATCACTATAAGAGAAGGGCAGGATGCTTTTTTAGTTTTTTGTTTCAGCTAATATGCCAGCATAATAACAAGCGAGTTTGCATGTGCTCTCTGACATGCCTTAAGACTTTCAAAGGACGCATCTACTATATTGAAAACTGTGATGCATGGGTTGTATGTGAAGTTGTTGAGGGTTTTTTTTGGCACACTCTAGTTGTCCAGGACAAATTATCTGAGAGCATATGACTACTGTTTTCTTCACAGCCTCGAGATTGCAGTAAGAGATGGAGGGAGACACAGCTGGGGAAAACTGTAACAGCCCTCCTGTCAGCCTGTGGCTGTTGAACATTTCATAGTGCAGATACTGGGCTCAGCTCTGTTGCCTGACTTCCACCATAATTGTGAACTGTGTTGCAAAGTGCCTGCTGGGCAACCAAACTTCTTCAATGGAAAGAAACAAGCCAGTATGTGCTGTTGATGCAGCTTAGCCGTGTGCCTGCTCTTGTGCAGTGGATCTCAGGGATGCCTGGTGAGCCATTGTCATTTTCCCACCTATGAACTGCTTTCAGCATTCTGTTTTCTAATGCATATGGAAGTGTACTACCAGAAGATTCTAAAGTTGTTGAAGAAGCGTAGCCATCTTCTTGCTCCTGTGATAACTGATTTAACTTGTACCTTCAGCTAACTTGGAAGTATGCTGGCCTTGTAAGGAATAGTTACTGCTCTCCCAATATCCTGTTGTGTTCTTGGTTGTTGGCAATTGACAGTTAAATTTCCTGTTAAGTTCTAACTAACAATGCTATTTCATGAACATTTTCTGTAGACTATAGCAGTTTCTGTTGTCTCTGTAATCAAAGATCATCCTGAACACAAGCTGGAGAATTAAGAGGAGAGCCACAGTCCCACTTCTGACAGTGACAGGTTCAAAAATATGTTAATCTCAGTAGAGAAGAAAGAGTTAGGAATCTTGTAAACTTTTTTCCATGCAACTTTTCTAGCGTAGCGTTGTGACTGGACTTCAATGCCCTGAAACCTTCAGCAACTAAAACATGCACTAAGTCTTCCAGTGAGTATTGTTACACCGAAGTCTTGGGTAGAACAAATAGCTTGTATGGCAGTGACAATTTTAAGTGCTTTAGCAGCTTATTCCCTTGTCAAATGCAGCATGTGCCTAGGTCATACCCTGCCCTGAAGAAAACCTTTTCCATTAGAATGAAGAGGAATCCTTTGAGCTCCTGTTGGCAAGACTTGTATAGTGGATACTGAGTTGGCTGAGCATTTGGTTATTGTGCTTTTTAAGAGTAGGGTTGAAGACACAGGACATCAGGCATTTTGTGACACAGGCTACTGACATGAATGCTTCCAAGCCAGTGTTTACCACAGTGAACACTTCAAAGAAAAAAAGCAGTTTTCCTATACAGTAGAAGTTCAGGAGTCATTCCCTTCTAGCTCCACCCTGCAGTTCATTTTGCATACTACATAAGGCTGTGGGCTGTACTACACTGTGTGTGTATACAGTGGCTCGTCAAGGAAGTCTTGGCTTCAGCTGTGTAAATGAATGAAGCCTTTTGCATCAGGAACTAAAACTGCCTTGCTCTTAGTGGTGGTGTTAGGCATATATAAAGTGTATGTACACCACAGAGTAAGATAAAAATAGAAAAAACATCACACAGTGTGGCTTTCTTTTTTTATTCCAGGTTTTTTGAATAGTTGGGCTTAGCTTTTGTAGCTTAGGTCAGAAGGAAAGAATATTTAGGACTTCTGGTGGCTATAACTTAATATGCAATTAGTCATCTAAATGCTATTTAATTTGTGACAAGCTTACCTTCTGACCTTTATATCATGCTAATCATGCTCTGGCTTTAACAATGTTTTATCACACCAGCTCATTGAGTATATAACTGTTGCAACCTGCTTGGCTTCTGTTCAGAACAACAATCGCCTGTAGTCTATTTTGAGTCTGCAGTGTGCATGCTTATGCAAAGGTCTATCTCATACACTTGTGCAAGCTGGAATATAATCTAAATGCATCCTGACAAGCGCTTCCTGGGCTGCATCCAAAGAAGCGTGGCCAGCAGGTCAAGGGAGGTGATCCTGCCCCTCTGGTCTGTGCTGGTGAGACCCCACCTGGAGTGCTGCGTCCGGATGGGGAGTCCTCAGCACAGGAGGGACATGGACCTGCTGGACCGCATCCAGAGGAGGGTCACAAAAATGATCTGAGGGATGGAACACTCGTCGTAAGAGCACAATGCAGAAGGAGAAGGAGCTTTACATTCACAGGCTGTAATGATGTATACTTTGCTGATATCCAGTAGTGTGAGAGGCTGGGGAAAAGACATGCGTGGCTGTATTCCTTTTGGGCACAAAGTACCAATATGCCAATATACTGTCTATTTTTTCAAGCTCCCCAAGTGCAGCTGGAATAAAATCTCAGTTCTGATGTTATTGAAGTGTCCTCCTGTTACCAGTGTTCAGTTCTAGGCTTTTTAATTTTTTCACACCATTTGTGGGCAAATTATTCAGAAAACTGTTCTCTTTTTAGAAACCTTTGTTCTCCCAAATAATTACTTTGGAGGGTGGGGGGTTGATATGTCAAGGCCTGGATAACGGGCCCAAGCAATGGTTGACCTCTAGATGGACCTGTAGGATTATATTTGCTATAATATTTTATATATGCTATAATATTTGTAGTAGCTGCAGATACTTCTTTCTGGTTAAAAACTAAGAAAAGCAGCTGAATCTTGTCCATTTTAGTTAGGTTTCCCAAGACCTTCTGATGTATGGAAAACATCTTGTTAGAAGCAGGATACAGGAATAAATTCATCCCAGAGACAGACAGCACCTTATCTAGAAGACAGGATGCCTAAATTATCTTTAGCTCAATTAGGACTGAGAAGGCAAATCTTTGTACCTGTAAATCACTTATAATAGACATCTACTTACTGCGCATGCCCAAGTGAGAAAGGTCAGCCAGCGAACACAAGAGATGAAGAGGAGGATTGCAATGAAGGCTCCTCAGGAGACCACCAAGAGACCCCAGACTCACCTAAGGGATGGGAAGGAACATCCACACAAGGACACTAGATGGCAGGGTAACAATTTTCCCTTGAGTTCCTCCCTGAGCCCTGGCCAGGCTTCGGATGGACTCCAGCTTGGAGGATGATGTGCCAGATGTTTCTGCACAAAGGAAAACACAAGTCATCTTTGCCAAGTTTAGTCATTGAGAATTATAAAAGCTGGGCCTCTTTGCAGTGATTCTTTGGTAGCCTCACCTGTGAGTGGACGCACTGTGCAGGACTTCCCAGTTGCCAGGAAAGGTTCTCCAAACCCTTGCTGCAACTTGAGCGCACCAGCGACTGCGGGTCTGGATGATGGTAGTGTATTGATGGGGCAGTTGGTGATGTATCTTTCTCAATCACGGTTGCTGACTTTATATAGTAATGATTAGATGCATTGCCTAACTTGTATGTTGTTGCTTAATGATATAATTAGCTTATTCTTGTTGATTAATGTATTGTCCTAATTTTTTTGTATTACCTTGAAACAGACAGTAAATTAAGCTTATTCTTTTTGTTGGTGCCAGTGTCCTTTCTGTCAACCTCCGTCAATAGGCAAAACATTGGCAAAATGGGAGTTCTGTCTCTTCCTTCAATAATCAAATCTATGGACAGGCTGATCCTGCATGAGAATTTTCTGAGAAGCTTGCTGTGTGGTCAGCACAGAGGCTACCAGTGCTGTGACTATTTCCTCTGGAGGTGCTGTGCTCAGAAACCTAAATACTGACAGCATTTGTTACTATAAGAAAAGAATGGTTTGCAGGGAAAGGAGGAGAAGGAGGCATTTTGCTCTTGTAGAGTATGCTTAATGGAATGGGGTTTATTGCTTACTCCACGAGATTTGTGCCACTTTAGTAGGGATGCTAGCATCCTGCTCTGATTACTCTGATCTGACTGTGACAACAGAATGCAAACTGTGTGCTTTGTTTTTGTGAAACCCCCAATTTGGACCAGGCTGGTAGGCAGGAACCCTTAAAGAATGCTTACATCATCCCTAAATGAATCTCTGTTTCTCTTCCTTTTTTTTTTTTTTTTTTTTTTTTTTTTTCTTTTTTTTTTTTTTTTTTTTTTTGTTTCTTCCTCTCTTCTCTGTCTATATTCATTGGCAAAGGAAACAATCAGATAATTAATGAATAGTTGTAATCTTCCAGTTTTAAGAAAGTACCACTGAGCTGATGAAAGTAATATTTGTTTTGTTTTGCTACTTGAAATTTACCTGGAGCTTACTGTTTTGTTTTGTTTTGTTTCACATCAGCATCCTGAGGAAGACAACGGTGCAGATAGCCACTGCTACTGTATTTTTTTACCTTTGCATACGATGGTAGGAACCAGGTTTAAACTATCAGGCTTAACTGCAGGAGTTACACTGATATACCTTCAAATGTGTTTTTCCTGCAGCTGGAGTCAGTGTCTGTTACAGAAATAAGGCAGATATTCAGATGTGGTAACAATTTCAACCATCTGATCTTAACCCAATACTTTTCTCCCTGAGAACCCTCACTCTGCCAGCTTGAAGCTCCAGTAAGGATGGAGACCTGGTCTGCCTCTCAGCCTGCAGTCTGTGCCTCCATTAACATTGTGTTCTTGCAGGACTTCTTTAATAAGATCCCTTATTTTGGCCTTATCTGGTAACCTCTGGGCATGCAGGCTTCCTCTCTTCCATATGTCACTCATTAGCTCCAGTAAGGCTTAAAAAGGCAGCACTAGGCTCCCAGCTGCCGGCTGGCTAACTAAGTGCCAGAAATGAGTAAATGTGCCTGGGACCTCTGCTGTCTTCTGCTAGCACAAAGTGTCCGTAGTGTCACCAGAGTGAATTGTCTATGACAGTTATTTGTAAGGTAAAGGTATTAAGTAACTTTTGAGATATCAGATAATAAAAAACTGATTTAGGAGTTGAAAGCTAGACTGGATACACTTGCTGACAGGTGAGAAAGAGTGGCATTTTTATTGGATTTACATGGTGTTGGGCTAAGAGGTGTGCACATGCACCAACTGTAGAGTTCAATGCAAAGCAGTGCAATGCAACCAACATGTAGTTTGGTTACAAAAATTACCTACGCAGAAAGGTTTAATGAACATTAACAGACAATGCAGTTTTTAATCTACTTTGAATTAGCATTTTGGAAAAAAAAAAAAAAAAAAAAAAAAGCATCATTGG
>VXAV01010567.1:10452-37571 GCA_013399715.1 Alectura lathami | reverse complement strand
CCTGGGGAAGCGCTCGGCGCGTTCAGGGGCTGGCGGGGGATACGAGCTGCGGGAGCGGCAGCGCTGGGGCTGCCGGGCTCCTGGCCTTTGGCGTCGATAAGGTCTTAAAGCCGGGGTGCTCCGGTTCTCTCAGCTGGATCGTTTCTGATGGGTGGAGGACCGGGGAGTGGGAGGGAAATGGGCACGCCAGGGCCCCATCCAGATCTGCTCCAGGGAAGGACCTCTGTTGCTGCCACTCGCCTCTCTAGGTTGTTGTTAGATAATGCTACTCCGCTAGGAACTTTGTTCTTTTCCCAAATCTCCACTTCTGCCACAGAAACCCATTACTGCTTGTCCTGTCTGCAACAGACTAGCCAGTGGCCTTGTTTCTGTTGGTTTACAGGAGCCTTTATGTATTCAAACACCTTACAGTCTGAATTCTGATGATAGTGTCCCGCTGGTGACTCTGCCCACCCTCACCTTCTGGTTATTCTCTTGCCTTTGTGTAAGTCGTCTGGGAAAGAACCTCAGCTTGTACCAGAAACTTGAAAACCCAGGCTAGATTTGGTCCCACATCTCTCAGCATTCAGCAGGCCAGAGGATTGCTGGGCATGCCTCCACTCATCCATCCTGCTGCACCTCAGCAAGAAGCCCTGGGTGCTTGTGGGTGAGAGCAGTGCCTGCATTTGGTAACACTCCTCTTACAGGAGGGGATCCTTGGCTGCTGCTTCAAGTGCATTTTGGCAGTGTGTGTAGGGAGTTTTAGACCTCCTCAGTCTTTTCCATGGTGTGGCAAGAACAAAGTGCTGGTAGTAGGCAGTGTTACTGGGGTGGTTCGTGGCCATTCACATCTTCGTTGCTTTTTTTGGTGCCTCTCCTGGAGGAGTAACTTAAAACCAAGGGAACAAAAACTGTCATGAGACTTGTATGGTGAGTGACATGGCTTTGGGATGCCTGAACTTCGAAGAATTCTTAAAGCCACTCGTAGTATCCTGTGTAGTTATATCTGCTAGTGTGGCAACATGTTTTATTTACACTGATCCATCACTTTAGAGTCTGGAAAGAAACTGAACATCTTCGTGATGCTAGAGCCAAAGCAAAAGCCCTAAAGTGGATGCAGTCGTAGTGCTAAAATTATGCAATACCCTGGGGAGATGTATTCTGCTGGCTGGAACATTATTTTTGATGTAAGGCCTATTTGTGCTACATATGGCATATTGCTGGACTCACACCAGCAAACTTACTGTGGATAACCTTTTTCGTAGATTAAATGAGAAATGACATACAACGTGTTACAATGGTGTGCAACTTTTTTCAAGGGAAAAATGTCCTTTGAGTTCACAGCTAGATTAAATCCAGCCTTGATGGAGGGGAGGCTTTTTGTTTAATATAATTAATACACAAAAATAAAAGGGATAGACGTTCCTCTTTCTCAACTCAACTTCCTGAGGCATTTTGCGAGTACTGTTAATCAAGCTGGAAAATCTGGAAGGAATTTGACCTCTCCTTAAGCGTCCTCCAAAATACAACCCTGCCTTCAGAAACAGTAACGAAGTGCTTGAGGAAAGATGGGACTTGATACAGTAGATTCTGAAAAACAACCCTTATGTTGGTCTCTCCTTCTTGCCTAAAAAATACTAGTTTGATGGGTTTGATATCCCATGCATTTTTCTGTCTGTTGTGCAGGGCAAAAACTCTTCCTAACATCTCTGTCCTGTGTGTTTCTATGGATCTGCTCTGCAGGAGTGGCTGAGAGCTTTGGTGTTGTCCTTGTGAGCTGTGCAAGCATCACACATTATTAGGTGCAGCTGATACCAAAGTTCTGTTTGGCTATCAGTTTTCTCCATAATGCAGCAAACTCTCCTGATGTGAGGCAGACTATGAGCTATCAGTTCTTTTGGGTCTGCGCTCAATGTCTGGTTGATGATGCCTGTCTGAAAAAATGTATTCAAGCTTCTCAGCCCAAATTCCTGTTGTTAAAGGACACAGTGGCTAGCTGCCAAGCTTCAGTGTACTTCGGTTATGCTGATTTTGCACTAAAAAATATTTAAAATAATCTTAATTAACATCGCTGTGTGTATGACTTGCATCTTTGCCAAGTAGACCACGGGAACTTGCTCTCAAGGAACTTGGCCATTTAGCAGATGGTTTTTGTCGCATAGCATACAAACTTACTCTGCAGAAAAAATGCAATTTTTAGGTGTTTGTGCTGTAATAGACTTGCTAGTCTTTTTTTTGTTTGCTGACAATTCTTTGGTAGACCTATTTTCAGGATGCAGGGAGAATACAGTATGGCTTGGGCCTCCACAATGCTTTTGATTACATAAAAACATCTGCTTAAATTGACAGGAAACAGGATTTTACATTTGGCTTTCCTTCAGTAGTTATTCTCAAGAGAATAAAGTTGAGATCATGCTTAAGGAAAGCAGCTGCTGGGGAAAATCTTTATTACACTGAATATGTTTTTTTTTTTTTTTTCCCAGAGTTAAATAAATGTAATTTAAATAGTTACCATTTAGTTTTTAGGGGGCAGTATGCCGTAGCTGGCTGATTGAGGAGGGTGGATTTTTCAGTTAGAGCTGGTAGTTATTACAGCTTATAAAGCGTTCAAAGCTATTTTTGTAGGTTTGTTAAATCTTGAGTGCTCTGTAATGCTGTTCAGCACTCAGAGGTCATATCGTGTAGTAAATGCAGGAAGATGTGCTGTAAGTAGAATATGAGATTTTCCTTTTATGCCCAGACCTCTGACTCTGAGGGCTTAAAAAACATGAAAAAAGCCATATTTAAATCCAGGGCTTAGGCTGCTCTTACAACTTCTGGGGTTGGTGGGAAGGCAATCCCCCTCTGCAGCCTGGCTCTGCAGTACCGCCTGCTCTGTCCGCAGGCTCAGATGGGCTGCAGCTCACAGCTGTCCTCGCAGTCCCGTTCCCTGTGGGGGGTCAGAGGGGTGGCCCTGTCATCCTCACCCACTTTGTCCCCCTGGTGTGTCCGGGGCTGGCTGCTGCCTGTGTGGCACCATGGCCCACAGCGGTACCAGCTCTGCTCTGCACCGTGCTCCCCGAAGACATTCTGCCTGCTGCATGTGGCCGGATTGAGGGTCTGGCTGACCGTGCTTGGCCTCGGGCACCCACTTAGCCAGTTTTCTTGCTTTTTTTCAGTGCACCTTATCTCCTCTCAGAGCTGCATTTCCACACCTCTCTGCTCATCCCCTTACCACCATCACTCATGGGTGAAGAGACATCTGGCTGCATGAGGTCTTGTTTGGAGTACCACAGTGTGCTCAAATACGCTTGTGGAAGGCAGGGTGGGAAAGGACTTTTTTCCCCACTGTTTGTAAAATCGTGGAGGTTTTGCCTAAACAATGGAATTAATGAAGCCTGTTTCCTACAGCTTTGTGTGTTGAGGTTGGTGTCTTACATCGATTCCCCGTCTAGTAAATACTGCAGCCCTGTTGTTCAGAGATCATTTTTCTCTGCTAACCCTTTTTTGCCTGTTTTCATGGAAATTGTAAGAAAGTAATATCTTCGAGAGCCCATCGCCCTCTCATAGCTGGATAAAATTTTCTGATGGATCCAGAAGCAATTGGAAAGGGAGGTGAAAACAACCAAAAGACAGTGCGATCATGTAAGCGTGGTATTATTTTACACTTGCACTGCTAGCTTAAACTCAAAGTAATCCCTTCGCTGTTAATGGAAGCGTTGGCTGTCGGTGCGGGTGCAAGCTGGGGGTCCTGCCTGGAGCTGGTGACCACTGTTATCCCAGACGCATTGAAGGTTCTCAGCTTGGCTGTGTGAAGGTGCTTGGGCTGCAGGCTGCTTCCAAGGCCCTTCTCAAATCTGAGTTAATGGCACTCCCATTTCTTTCTCAGCTGTATGGGGCTGTAATATGTCTCAACAGGTTAAGTGCCATGGTTCCTAGCTTTCTAGGACACAATGGACCATCCTGTCCACTGACTTTGAGCTACTGCGTTGTTCAGGTCACACAAGAAATAGATTTCATCATGAGCAATGAGAGTACTTTTGTTGTAAGGGAGAATATCCTTGAACTGAGTGTGATGGAAGGAAAATGACCTCTCTCATGTAAGCTCCTTCGTTTGAGGTAAAATCACCCAGTCTGTAATTTTGAATGCATACTTCATGTCGCTTCTTTTCTCCCAGCAGCAGGCTGAGTCTTCTGCAGCTGGAAGTGCAGGGGGGTGTCAAGGCTGCGTTGTGCTGCAGTGTGAGGCGCTGGGTGACAGACAGACGGAGCTTTTGGGACGGTGGTTTGTCATGGCAGCAGTCGTGGGATCATGGCTCTGTGCTTGTTCTGACGAGTCCTGACACACTTAGCAATCTCACTTCCAGTTTAGTTAGTCATAACTGCGGTAGGACTGATGTTTGCAGTTTGTGATTGGAACTGCCAGCAATTATAGGTGGCACATGTGCAAATATTTAAACATACAAAAGAGTTCACAGCCTGATCATGGAAAGCTTTTGCATTTTTCTTTCTGTGCAGTAGAACCGAACCAAAACATGTCAGTGTGTCGTCTCTCAAACTGAATTTTAACAGGAACTTTTCCTAGCCATTTCTGAAGAGATCAGACTTGTGTGTTTTTCCTTGTCTCTTTATGTTAGCCAACAGTTCAGGAATACTATTCAATGTACTTCTGAAGTAGTCACTGTATTTTGCAAGTACTAACAAGAAAGTAGGAAATGCGGAGACATGAGCAGGCTCCGTTTTGAACCTGCCAGCCTGGAAATGGATGTGAAGTTGGTGGGTTTGACACTGATCAAAAATGGAAGGTCTTTAGCAGTGTTTTGAGCAACTAGATTTATTTTATATAAATATATACATATATATATGATACGATGAGTGATAGCTAATCTTTTGTACAAATGTATTGGATTTGTCACTTCACATGAATTAGTAACTTTTTCCCCTCTCTATGGTCTTTGTGAACTCAGTGCCAAAAATACTTTCTGAAGAGCCAGCATCTTTGTTTTGTGGAAGGGCTCAGGGCTGTCCATTTGTTCAGCAGTGACGCAGCTGTTCCAGTTGCTTGCTCATAAATCACTACAGAAAGAAATTTCCTTGTAACTGCTTCTTCACTTCCCTGGAACACTGATTAGAGCCCCTAGTTTGTTCCACCTTGGTGATGCACTGCGTTGCCTCTGTGTGCTGCCCCACTCCTGGTCTCACATACCGGAGATAACATGGAGAAAAAGTGCTCACTGTACGAAGTGGCGGCCTCAAATTGTCATCAGACGTTGCCATTGCTGATAAGGCTTTCGTCTCCCAGTTATTCTGTTGTTAGCTCCTTTGCTGTGAGAGGCACATGGGTTGAGGGTGCTGTGCCCATGCCTGTGGCTTTGTAGTGGGTGCTGGGGAAACAAGGGGGCACAGGGAGAAAAACAACCTTATGCTGCCAGTAGGAAGTGTCTCAGGGCCTCCAGATGAGAAACTTAGGGTAAAGTGCTTTTGTTCCCTCTTTGGTGCGCAGGGAGAAAAGACGAGGAGTTTAGACAGCTCTCTGAGCTAGTGAAGAAAGCCTTGCCAGGAAGCAGGGAATTGCAGCAGACAAATCTTTTCTTGCTGTTCTCAGTGAGAGATGTAAGTAATCACTAGGAGGGACAGACTGCCCATCTCCTGTGCTGTAAACCCAGATGGTCTACACTGAATTTAATAACTGGGAAATAGCTTTGCTGGTGGGGGGCTGGGTGATGCGATGCGCTGCTATGCTCAGGTCAGACTAAACTGTTGCCTTGAATTTTCCACAACCATCAGGCGAAGTGCAGTTGGGCAATCTTTAATTTAGAAATTTGGCAGTGACGTTACTTGCTAATGTTGAGCTGAGTCACCACTTAGTGCCGTTGGAGCATGGAGACAGAAGCAAATCAGCCTCAGTCCAGCCAAGTGCTTAACTTCTGCTCTGCCGGCATCTGCCAGCAGCCTGCCCACTCTTCAGCTGTTGGCGTGGCTGTCCTGGGTGCTGCTTGCTCCTGCAGGCTTTGATCTGCTTCATGCTGTATGGCTACGTGGCTGTTCTGCCCCATGGTGTAGGGCATGAGCCCCCCAGTTGGAGACTCAGCTCAGGACAAGAAGGCCTCACCAGAAAGCAGTGTTCAGGCAACATCTGTACTGGCATCTCTTGAAAGTCAGTTTTAGTTTTGCACAGCTTGCAGTGTGAGGTGTGCTCCTAAAACCAGGTTGTTAGTTAATTAACTGGTGTGCTGGAACCTCTTGGTTTGAGCCACCTGGTCAGTCTGACAATTAAAGCAGCAGTGAAAAGCCAGCTAAGACAGACAAAGAACAAAATAAAGCTTCTTCAGTGAATTTCGTTACTCCACAGGGACAAACACAAATCATGCGACTGTTTTGATGACACTTTGCAAAATGTGTATGCGTAACAGCAGGAGGGTTCAATAATTCCAGCTCCTAATGCGACCGCATTATCTGCAGACCTTACAGCCCAGGTAATGCCAGTGGTCAAGTAATCAAGTGCTGTATGGAAAGCAGAGCTGCTGTCAGCCCTGCTGAAAAGAAGCTTCAGCGCAGCACATTCCTCCGCTCTGCGGCGTGGCCAGGAAGCAGGCGGCCTCCCGGCGCGCTGTCCGGCGGTCGTGAGCAGCAGAGAGATGAAACGCTGCTAAGGCTTTGTTTCGTTTAAGAATGCACTTTTTTTTTTTTTTTTTTTTTTTAAAACGCTCTTCTTCACATTGATTTTTGCCATTTCTGCTGAAGTCTCCCAAAAGGAAGAGAGCGTTGTTGTGACAAGTTTGGTACTTCCCTGTGGCTTGTATATTTTAAAAATACCGTAGACTATTTTGGGCAGTGAGCCTGAAACTCCTCACGGATACACACTTTGTTTTAATAGCTGTGGAAAATATTTTATACTACCTTTGAGATTTTTTTGGAAACATGTCTGGAAAATACCTTCTAAAAATGTCACTGTGTCTACAAAAGCAACAGGCAGGACGTAGCCACTCCACTTCTCAGTCTTGTGTGTAAATAGCTGTGTGTGAGCTCAACGTTACCGTTGTATCCAGTTCCACCGTTTGTTGGGCTGGATGGCAGCTTGGATCTTGCAAAGGCTGAGGCTTGTGTGTGTGGCAGATGCAGCATGTAGGTCGGCGAAGCATTCGCCGCAGGGAGCGTGCAGCTGGTGCGCGGGTTGGTGGGCCTGGTGCTCGCCTTTGGCGTGTGGCAGCGGCTGCCCTGCAGCGTCTGGTGGCACACTGCTGAATGCCTGCCCTCCTACCTGTGTGCTGTCCCCTCGGCTGTAATAAGTTGTACTGTGCAATGGCAGAAACATCTCGTCAGGATGGGGAGGAGGATTGATAAGTCATTTTTTCTTCCCTCTTTTGTTTTTTAACCATCTGATTCTTTGGTTCAGTTACCCTCAACTGCAGTGCTGCTCTGTCTGTGCTGCTGTGGTGCTGGTGCAGGCACAGGGATGAATGGCTGGCCAGGGAGAAGGGCTGGCGTGACTGCTGGGCCAACGTGGCCAGCAGAAATGTCATGTAACTGTGCTTGCATATTTTTAACTGAAGGATTTCCCACGTGGCTGTCTGCAGCTGCTGCTGTGAAACCAGTCAGATCAGCCGTCGTTCAGACAGCTCAGCCCACTGCGCTGTGCTCGGGTGTGCTAGGCTTTCAGGTTTCAGGATTTCAGGTAAGCTGACATTGTGCTTTCCTGGAGCTCCTGAAGAGGAGCACCGAGCAAAGCAGATGGCCAGAAGGCCGTGGGTTTGTGGAAGTGTTTGTGGAAAACATAAATGAAGTGCAATGCTTGTAAATATTGCCAGCCCCTGAAGTGTCAGCCCTGCAGAGAGGAGATGCAAGACTAGAGATGGAGCTGGGGTGGCCGCCGTACTTCCTCATGCTTATCACCTAACCGATGTCAGTCTTCAGACCAGCCAAACCTGAAGCCAGAACTTGCTGCAGGTGTGACAGACTGCTGCCACAGTAGCCAGACTTCCCGGTGCTGTGTCCTTGGGCTCCTTGGCGCCTAGGATGTGGAGGGGTCACAGCACTGTGAAGGAGCTGTGTAGGCAGGGACTAGTATTTTTGAGGCTCGCCTGGTCACAGGAGTCACACATCCTGGGAGTCTGGCAAGCTTCTGTTCAGAAAACTGCGAAGTGCCTTTGTCCAGCAGAGGCTGAGGCCTTTAGAGGAGCTTTTGTTCAATTATAAGCTAGATCTGTAAGAGATTTGTGACATTGCTGGCTTTCTTTCACTGCCCAATTTTTTATTTTTATTTTTTTAAACATGTTAAGAACTAGTGGCTGTCTTGCACATCCACACCTGAAGGTCCTGGGTCCCTGGGTGAAGTCTCACAGCAGCCAGAAGGAGATGAGTTGGGCAGTGCCCATGGCAGTGTGTGGCACCAGGGAGACTGGCAGTTAGCTGCATGTTGCGGCAGCCTCTAACAGAAAACTCATTGTGGGGCTGGACTTTGAAGTCTGCTGCCCAAAGATAACATCTTTGAAACCGCTCAGGTCAGTGGCTTGCAGCCAGCCAGCATCTCGCTGTTTGGGACAGAGACTGTTTTTATATATTTTTGGATTACACCTATTTCATTGCGGCCCACTCTGGAATGTACTTAATCATAACCAGAGTTTAAAAAAGAAAAAAAAATAAATAAAAATTTGGGACTGTGGCTGAACAACCTAACCAACTTTCAATGGTTTCCATGGCTATTCAGAGTGCTTTGCGGAGGTGTCTGAAATAAGATTGCTATTTTTCACAAACACTGTCAACTTATAGGCTATAAGCTGACTATTAGAAGCTATCATTAAAGTCTCTCTAAATGATGTGAAGCAATGTGCAAATGAACTATATATTCTATTTAAGAATTTGTGGCTTTAAATAGCTGCTCCAGAGACTGGAGGACTCCCAGGATTGGAATAGCAGACACGTTGCTGGACATGGATGAAGTTTCACTGGCAGAGCTCTGCATCACTTAAGAAAATGATGTTCCACTCTCACTCCTAAAAATGCCAAAGCTGCATACCTTTTTCATTCCTCAGTATAGTTTTTAACGTTATGGTGAGTACAGCCAGCACTTGAAGTTCGTCATGCATACTTTGGGTCTGGCTGATATGGGCTGAAAGGACCTTTTAGTCTTAATCTTTTCTTTGTATTTTTCACCCCATAATTCTGAGGTGGATGGGTTATATTTTTTATAATTTTTTTATTATATTCTGATGAGTTTTTGTTTTGAAATACTGGTTTTCCATTTGTTTGCTGAATCAATAGCTCTCAGTAGCACCATTGTTCCTTGGAGTTGTAGTTGGTGTAGTAAAGGTTAACTTAATTTCACTGAGCCAGCATTGTCTTTTTTTTTTTTTTTTTTCTCTGAAAATGTACTTACATGATGTGCTCATGCACATTATGTTTTTAATTTCCAGCTTTGGTGCCAACATGAGCCAATTCTGCTTATCCCCCACAGCTTGAGGTCTGTGTGTTTTTGGGAGGATTTCTGTTTTGCAGCAGCAGCAGTTCTAGCATCTGCTTGTTTGGAGGTCGCTATCTCCTCTGGCACGAGGTGCAGCAGTGAACCAAGAGCAGAGTGGGTGTGGGGTTGGACTGTCCCCCTTCGCGTTTGTTTCGTGAGCCAAACAGCCGCTATGGAGCGAAGCAAGTCTTGTTCACTGCACCCATCATGCGTTGTTGAGCACAGGAAGTCTGAGCTTGGGTGTTGCAACTGATAATAGTGGCAAGGAAACAAGCTGGAAGTCCTTTAAAGGCACTTCTTCATCGCCATGATTAGGGGCTCTTTGGTCAACCAGTCCAGTAGCGAGACTCTGTGGAGTCACATCAGAGGCGCGTATCTGCCAACAAACACATGGAAGGTGTGCCGCTTCCCCGGGTCTAGCAGTCTTCTGTGCTGGAGGAGGAAGTGTCCTAGGAGGCAAACCGCATGGTTGTTTGGCATCTGAAAGTGCATGCAAGCAGATGAAGTACGCCTGGACAATGCAAACACAGCATTTGATGTGTAGAGCATACCCCCGGTGACAAATAACTGCATTTTGAAACCCTTGGCAAGGGCTAAGAAAAGCTGTCTGATGCAGCTACTATCTG
This sequence comes from Alectura lathami, assembly GCA_013399715.1. NCBI lineage: Eukaryota > Metazoa > Chordata > Aves > Galliformes > Megapodiidae > Alectura > Alectura lathami. The sequence goes on along the minus strand of VXAV01010567.1, from coordinate 27,527 downwards.
AGTAGCAACAGGGCCATCTGTGATCCTCTCTGTGGGCTGAGGAACTGCAGGGCAAAAATGCCTATGTACTTGAGCCCCCAGCACCGCCAGTACTCAGTCCCTGTACCGAGTGCTGGCCACAGGCAGCCCAGAAGCAGGGACGCTGGGAACTGAGGGTGCTCAGTCTGCAGCAGGACATGGAGGTGAGGTTCCCAGCACCTGGGTGCCTGCTGACGTCCAGAAACTCCTCCTGTGGTCACATCTTTATTGAGTGAACCCTCAGTAAATCTGGAGATGACACCAAGTTGGGAGGAAGTGTTGACCTGCTTGAAGGGTGTTAGGAAGGCCGTACGGAGGGACCTGGACAGGGTAGGTAGACGGGCTGAGGCTAATTGCATGAGGTTCAACAAGACCAAGTGCCAGGTCCTGCTCTTTGGTCACAGTAAACTCATGCAATGCTACAGGCTTGGGGCAGAGTGGCTGGAAAGTAGTGCAGAGGAAAAGGACCTGGGGGTGCTAGCTGACAGCCGGCTGAACACAAGCCAGCAGTGTGCCCAGGTGGACAAGGAGGCCAGTGGCATCCTGGTTTGTGTCAGAAATAGTCGGAATAGCAGGAACAGGGAGGTGATCGTCCCCCTGTACTCGGCACTGGTGAGGCCACACCTCGAATGCTGTGTTCAGTTTTGGGCCCCTCACTACAAGAAGGACATCGAGGCCATGGAGCGTGTCCAAAGAAGGGCAACAAAGCTGGTGAAGGGCCTGGAGCACAAGGCTTGTGGGGAGCCGCGAAGGGAACTGGGGCTGTTCAGTCTGGAGAAGAGGAGGCTCAGGGGAGACCTTAGTGCTCTCCACAACTCCCTGAAAGGAGGCTGTAGGGAGGTGGGGGTCGGCCTCTGCTCCCAGGTGACTGTGATAGGATGAGAGGTAACAGCCTCCGGCTGCACCAGGGGAGGTTCAGGTTGGATGTTAGAAAAAACTTTTTGTTGGAGAGAGTGCTCAGGCATTGGAACAGGCTGCCCAGGGAGGTGGTGGAGTCTCCTTCCCTGGAGGTGTTCAAGAACCATGTAGGTGTGGCACTTGGGGACATGGTTTAGTGGGCATGGTGGTGTTGGGTTGACGGTTGAACTAGGTGATCTTAGAAGTCTTTTCCAACCTTAATGATTCCATGATTCTGTGATCTCCTGTGTGAAGGATGGGGACATATGAAGCTGCTGCCTGTTGCAAGAAGGGGCCTGGCCAAGGACGCTGCAGCCCTTTGTATAGAAATAACACATACATTTGTATTTTTATCTATTACTTTTCCTAAAGTAGAAGGAAGGGAAGGTGAATCCAGCTGCTCTGACAGTTAATGATACTGTCAATAGCATGGAAATAATGAGCCCCACGCTAAACCCTTTGCAAGATTTGTTCAGTGTCTTTTCCTCTGCTGAATAAGGAAATTATGTGCTTTTTGAAAAGCTTCTTGGAATCCTTTTTTATCTTGGGTCATTGCATAGTTGCAGGAAGAAAAGAAATAAAAACATACAGGCAATTCTGAATCTAATAATGTTTAACTATTATAGATAATATCAGCAAAGTATCAGCTGAAGTATGACTTTGTATTAATTTTCATTGTAGCTGTGTTATGCTTTCCTTCCCATCTTGCATTATTGCAAAGATGAAATCACCAATTTCATATTTGCAATAATATGTCTAAACAACTGTGAATTTGGGTTTCTTTGCTAGCTTTCTTCAATATAAGACTAGGCCATTGTATTTTGGGTCCTTCAAGATCAGCTATTTTTTGCTTTGTTTGCAGAAAGCAAAGTTATTTCCAAGCTCTTTCTCTACTACAGAAGGTATTTAGAACTGCCAGTGTGGGTTTTATTTGTTTTTGTTATTGTGCTTAAGGCTTTATGAACAGGTAACTATTCCAAAGTGTTGCTTAAGCAGCTTTCCTTTCCCCCACCGTTTAATTTCCTCAAGTCTTTAGCAGAATACAAATTCCAGTAGCAAAATAAAGATTCTGTATGTACCAGAAAGGCACCTTAAAAAGGACTGTATGGTTCTGGTGAATTGAAAATGAATCTGTACAGCTCGTGAAGAAACAGAACCCATCTCCACCTTGTCCCAGAAACAAAATTCATTTTGTCTCTGTGTTAAAAGCAAAGATTTGGAGTCTTTGCTCTTCTTGTGCAGATCTGTTTCTTCACATTGCAACAGGAACTGTGTATTGTAGGAAATAGAGCCTGATGATTGCAGTGCCTGTTCTGCTCAGTGGAATGTGTCAGGACCATGAACTGTGCAGAGACAGCAGAGAGCAGGGCTAAGAAATCAGGAGCAGTTCCCTCTCGCCCTCATTCTTCATATGTGGGAAAACCAGAAAGTGGTGTCTGTGTCCCTAGTAGTTCAATAAACAGGACAGTCTGCTGCTCCTTAATTAGTGATAAGCTGGGAGGGGATGACTTAAGCAATTTCTGGTGTTCAGGAAGTGTCCCAGCTTCACCATGTGACTTCTGCAATAGAAACCTAGTGATGATGATGGAATGACTTGTGTTTTTATCTTCCTTTCCAGTTGGCCTGCTGCTGTGGTACCGCTGCTTGTTCCTTGTGCTGCAAATGCTGCCCCAAGATAAAACAGTCAACAAGTACCCGCTTCATGTATGCGCTTTACTTCATCCTGGTGACTATTATCTGTTGTGTCATGATGTCGACAACGGTGGCTAACGAAATGAAAACACACGTAAGTAAGAGATGCACTGCTGCTACTGAAAGGAAATGGGGCTTCTTCTCTGTCTCCTCTTGTATAAAAGGGCACTTCCTTCTCAGAAGAGATAGTTGATCCCCTCCACCCATGTACAATGTACAATACTGTGAATCCTGTATAAGGGGTTTTCTTCAATGTGCATTGAGTCATCATGTTCACATGGTCTCTAACCACAGCAGACATTGTTCAGCTCTGATTTTCCTCTTAATTAAAAAGCTTCCAAAGCATGAAAGGAGCTGTGGCTAAAACTAGATTATAAAATTCAAGTTTCTTTCAGAATCTTAATATATAATGTTCCTGAGCTAAATGCTTACCAGCCTGCTTGAAGTCAGACGCTAGAGCTGTTGTACCACATCTTTGGTTTCATTCCTTAAGCCACCCATGTTGCTCTCAGTAGCACAGATTCTCTCTCTCACCCTTTACAAACGAAAGGAAAATAAGTCTTTTTAAGTAGATGAAACAATGGCTGGATTACTTCATTTTCAAAAGTTAAGTAATGTGGGACTGAAACTTTTCTTCCCAAAACTTCGCATCAGGCCTGCTTTGAGGTTGTTGGTGTGCTTTCCCTGGAGGTTTAGAAGGCCTCAGTTGCTGTGGACATCTAGTTTTGAGTGTTCGCTCCCAAGGAGGGGGTCCCAGTGGGTTCCCAGTGAAGGCCATTTCCTTGTTTAACTGGTTTCTGGTTGAGCTGGTGCCCTGCTTAACTTCTGTTCTTGGCTTTCAATGATCTGCGGAACACAACCCTCTGCAGCAGCCTGGGACCAGAAACTTGTGGTAGCATCCTGTAACTGCAAGACAGATGATACAACAGGCTTATGTAGGAACTGCCCTGGGAGAAACTGTGCTCTGGTGCCAGTAACCTTTCCTTCACCCCATGATACCTTCTCTGTACATTCTGTCCTAGTTTTGATTATTTAGTATTACTTTGCTTGGATTATCACGATGCTGCCTTCTTACCCCTGGTCACCCAAAGTTGCTGGCAGCCCTGTAAGAGTCCCTGGTACAGACATGCTCATCTGTGAGCTGCAACTTAAAAACTCTTCAATGAGTGTGCTGAAGTTACTTGACAGGATTTACTTTTACTTACTAGAAGCTTAGATTGGCAGTAAAGTGAATAATCCAAGGAACTGAACTATGTGGAAGACAAACTATGTGCTTGTACCCAAATTTCCGACAATCATTTTCCATCAGTAGTGTGGTTGCATTCCTAACAAAAAAAACTGTCTCTTTTTCTAACAGAAAAGTGATTCAAGCAGCCTTCAACAACATGCTTTTCAGTCTTGCCAGATTTCTTTTCCAGTTTGTAGTCTTTAAAGCTGGGTGTAGGAAGCAATGGCACAAAGAGTAGCTGTTAGCGTGAAGTGGGAAGATAATCGCCTTCTTAATTTAGAGCATTTGATGACTTTGAATAGGAAATGGACCATCTGAAAGTAGTCTTTCTTTCTCTGCTCTCTGATTTAATAATTACATTCTGGACTGTTAAAAGTTCAAAGACTCCTGAAGCTAATTCAGCCCTGTTGTAGTAGAGTGCACCTTCAAAATATTTATCCAGACTAACTGGTCTTGGCTTCCCAAAGATGAGCTGTGTTTGGAAAGTGCAGGGCACTTATTGATTCCTTTGCTTTTGGCTGGAGCCTGGAGCACCGCTAGATCCTGAAGCCAGACTGTAAGCAAATACTTCACATGTTGCTTTTAGGACCTTGTGCTCTCTTTCTTGCAAGGGGATTGAATTTAAATTCATTTTAATTTCAATATTAAAATAACATTTAATGTTTCGGTGCAGTCCTTTATGGAGCCATCATATTGCCATGGGAACCACGTCTGGTTTACCGGTTTAGAAATTAAATGTGCTTGCTAGTGTTACATGAGAGGAATCTCGTCGGTGAAGAGATTTTTTGTTTTGTTTTGTCGACTGGTCATAAATTCCCAGGTCTGAAGTAGCTTTAAAAGTATGCATTGTAGCACTGTAGTCTTTGGGTCTTTGAAGTTCTTTTGAGGGGAAGGAACAGTGATGTACATCTCTTATGGATACCTTAAAAAGATACTTACAAAAGAAACTTTTTTTTTTTTTTTTTAATATTCATTTGCCCCCATTGTGTTTTAATAGATGGAATGCTTGACATTTAAGACAGATTTTCAGTTCCTGAGCTGTGAGACTCCACAGGCCCAGAGCTGGGAACCTGTTTTGTGCCCTGCAACGTGGCTGGAAAAACAAGTCAGTGTTCCAGGTCGCACTTCCTCACTCAGCCTGATATCTTGATGAAACGTGTCAGTGGAAGGACGCAGTATCTGTGAAGTGTTTGGTTATGGTTTCAAAACCTTGGTTCCTAGGCTAACTGGCAGCATTTTCGTGATCGATATTTGTGGTGAGCCTTGAGAATTGATCAAAGGAAAGATGATGTGGTTTTGGTGGTCTTTTTCTGTTCTTTTCATCCTTCTTCCTCATCTAATCTGTTCCTGTGCTTGTGAGACACCAAGGGAGAGAGGCGTGGAGAGTTAAATTCTGAAAAATGTACAGAGAAGCCAAGGCATTTCTGTTTGATCTCTGGAGAGGATGCAAGAAGCAATGGTGAGGGAGTGGACAGGGAGTGGAGCAGATAGGGAGAGAGTAGCTGGCCCTTGCCAAGAAAATAGTTTTGAATTATATCATGTAGAGTAGATTGCAGAGGAGCAAGGTTGAGTATCAAGATAAAAGATGGCATGCCACATCAATTGAGACATAAGAGCTCTAACAGTATGGAAAGCAAAGCAGAAAAAGTGACAATGCAATTACACAGGATGGTTTTAAAACTTGACTTTGATCAAAAGGAAGCAAAGCAGGACCAGCTTGAAGAAGGTCTTGCTATGCCTTGATCCACTGATGTATTTTTCCAGTTATTCTGGTGAAAACCAGCTACATCTTTACCTGCAAACATTCTATTGAAGTATAACCTTGCATTTTCCACGCTTTGAAAGGATAATTGATAGTAAGAGAAGGGAGAGAATTGTTTTAGTCTGTCAAAATACTGTTTTAATTGTTTGTTTGGTTGTTTTTTTCCTTGATGTAAAAGCTGTTTCAAAACTGATGGTTTCATCCATGTCCTCCTTAAATAATGAAAGGAGAATCACAAAGAGGATTTTAAAAAAACAGACACCAGTGAAAACCAATTCAGTTGTGTCAAAGCATTTCAGTTCTTGATGGTTACGTGTTCTGGTAGAGCATGCTTTCACGCATGTTTCCCCAGCCAGGTTTGTATCTTGGTCCTTAACTGCATCACAGTATGTTAAAACCTAAATTTGCTACCAAAAAATATTTTTTAAATGAAACTGCCCATCTCCTGTTTCTGATGAGAATTTAGGTGTAGATGCAAGCTGCTGCGTGTCTCGGTCAGATTGTTTTTCATTTTTTCATTCCATACCCCACGTGTTCAAGGCAAGTGATTTTTGCCAGTGTTTTCCCCCTTGTCTCCCCATGAAGGAGTCTTTTCTTCTGCACATTGTTGATTTCTGTAACAGATTTCATCTGCCACATTCCCCCTCTGTTGGATGAGGATGTGGATGAAAGCAGCCTGCTCCAGGTTTCTCTGGCTCTTTGGGCCCATTTTCTGCGCAGTTCTTCCTTTGTCCTCCCCTGTGGTGTGGTTTCCTGCAGTCTCACGCTCACAGGGCTGGGTGCAGACAGACTCAGGCTTGGAGGTGTCTGTCTGGGGCCTGGGCACACGGTGCAGCCGTGCAGGCTCACTGCTGCATCGCAGTTAGTAGGGTGCCAGCAACTCGCCCTGAAGGAAAAGCAAGTCCAGGGCAGTGTGACCCCCTTCTCATGGATGTTCCCACTCAGGGTAGTCTAGCTTTGTTCTTGTAGATGTTGCCATTGTCTCAAAGGGTTTCACTGAACTCAAAAAAGTTACTGACTTGGTAATGTTCTTGGGCATGCAGCTACAGAGGTATTCGCGTTATCAGTGCTAGTCCTAAATTTCTGCAGTAGGAATGCTTTGTCCCCTAGTCAGAGGCCAGGGAATTTGTTTGTGTTGCTTTTATAGAGAGGAAGATAGACACTTCACTCCATCAACTCTGGATAAGTAACTAATCTGTGACTTCAACAGCCAGCAGAACTACCCAGCAAAGGGAAAATTTAATAAAAAAACATGGGCTGGGCAAGCTGCTTGCAGCTTAACGTATTTCAGGGATAAGGTTTCAAAAAAAAAAAAATTCTTTTTAAACTTTCAGCGATTAAGAACTCACGTAAGGCTTGATAAATTGTTTGCAGCAGTAGATTATCCTCTTGTGAAAACATGCCCTTTTCATTACATCAACCCTTTTGTCCCCAGCATTGTGCTCATGTTTATTATCTGCCGAGGCCCCCAAGTGTATGGTTTCATTCTCGATCTGTTACTTCAGGATCATTGATCTCTGAAAAAGATGTTCAGTCTAACAGGACTGTTCCTGTGGCCATCATTTATCACTATATAGTCTTGTGCATGCTACAGGGTGGCTGAGCTCTTTGTTGCTTGTGTAGGCACAAAGTAAGCCGTTGTTCTTGTGAATCCATCCATTTTCTCTCAGCCTGATGTGTAATGAAATTACTTGTAAATGGAGAAAAGAACATACAGGGTCAGGAATCCCATCAAGACCTCAGTAGAAACCTATGCAATTAAAGAAGATTTCTGTTTATAGGTACCCAGAGGTCTGTTCTTAACTAGTTGATTAGTCAAGTTCCTTGGCATTTTTCTTGTTCTTTAAAATCCCTAAACAAAATATTTGGTACCAAGTCTGAATGTAGTAGAAACTCTGTTTAATCAGTATTACGATCGATATCAAAAATGTCTGATTTTCTCAGAAGTACTGTTGGTTCAGTACTGTGCATCTTTTTAATCTGTGCCGATTGATGGTAATTACAAGCAAGGAATCGTGAAGTGTTAACTTGACAGCCCAGTTGCTTTCCCTGGCATTGCTTTGGCCTCATGGCTTGCCCCGGCATCTGTGTGACATTGATGAGTCTCTTAATGATTTCAGCCAGTCCGCGTGCTCATTTTGAATGCTGGCACATCTGGCCGGTTTGACATCTCCTTATTTTTCAAGACTTAAGAAGGGCATTGCTGATGCTCCAGACATTTTCTCATGAGCTCTCTAAAATTAAATTCTGAATGCAAGTTAAGTCACAGCTGCTCGTTTGCCATGCAACTTCTTAAGCATTGTCTGCTCATCTCTGAGTTACTTCTGAAAGAGCGTCTCAGGGTGGCACAGCTTGAATCCATTTCCACGACACCAGACAGCTGCACTGAAACCTTCTGCTTTTCATCTCCTCTGGTTGTAGCCCACCTAGGATTAGCTCAGTATCACAGTTAGGCTTTCCTCTGTTGACTGCATTTGGTGACAATTTAACTCTGTGTTGCCTTGAGCTGCTGAAATATTTGATTTCTGGGAAACAAAGAAGATTGCTGAGCCTCTGACTGTTTTGGGTTACTGGCACACAATGGGAAGTTGCACACCATGCGGCAGGAAGCATGCTTTTGAAGCCTTGCAGCTGGAAGCTGGGAGCTTGTGTGTTAATTCTGTGTTTCCTGCATCTTGGATGTCTCTCTATTGAGTTGGGAATACTGCCTGATCACTTGCTGCTGAGTCCTGTTTGTTCTTCCCAGTCCTGTTTTTGAAGGCTTACCGGCCTGCTGAAGGAAGTAGATGCGGGTTTCTTTTCTTCTTTCTTTGGAAATGTTCAAGGATGGTGTTGCCCGCAATGTTTGTATGTTTTTCCCCCAAAAAAATCAGGCCTGTCTGAATACTTTCTCACACCTGATTCCCATTTCACTTGCTTGATTTATTTATTTGCACAGTGTTTTGTCCTGGCATGTGTTGTTTTCTGACTTTTCCAGTTAACCGGTGCAGGTAGCAGTGACCAACTTGAGAGGTTTGATGCGTTGCTCGACTGGTCTCGTTAGCCTCGGCTGAGTGCTTTGAGCATACAGAGAGGCCCTTCTTTCTTTGAAACGACTGGTGGTTTTCTAATTAAACATCTCTATTTATGTACTCCCTGACTGTGAGAAGAGGGGGTTGGTCTGCACAAACGCACTGCACGGGAGTCAGTCCTGTCCACACAGTCCTGCTTTCTGTGCACTCAGTGTCACATCCACCTGGTGAAACCGAGGCCAAAATGTGCAGCTGTTTGCATTCCCCTTACAGCCAGGGCAAAGCCTCAAAGGCAAATATTTAATGAGTCAAGAGAAAAGTGGAATTTTCCTGCCCCTCTGGTCATTTAGTGTAAAATCATAGCAACTCACACGACTCCCTTGCAGAGGCTGTGATGCAGGGGAGGGGACTCGCTGTTTCCATATTGCTTGTGTGTTCTGCAGCCAATGTTTTCATTGAGAGCAGCCCGGGCCAGAGCTTCCTGCCCTGTGCCCCATTCATGGCCCCTTTGGTTGGCGAAACTACCAGTATGGCTTTATGTAAGCTGCATTACAGGAACAACTGAAGTCTGTTGTTGTAAAACACGGCAAAATGGGAGAGGTACCCTACAGTGGGTCAATAAGCAGTAATGGGCAGGGATGGCTTAGGCCAACAGAGCTGGAGGAAAGCAAGGTGGGCTTGTACCCCAAAGCCATCTGGAAGCAGCTGACAAACGAGGGTCTGGAAAGCTCCAGTCCCTTGTGTTTTACATTGAACCATTATATCCGGGCTGAGGGCTGTCAACAAAAGGTGTCAGTGGAAGGTGTTGGTGTTTAAATGAACCAGTGAAAAATCAATGGTGCAGCAATGTATACAGGTGTAGTTGTGAGGAGCCCTGTGTCCTAACAGCTTGTAATGTGTTGTGCTTTTCAGATTCCCTTCTATGAGCAGATGTGCAAGAGTATTCAGGCTGGTGAGATGTGCGAGAAGTTGGTGGGATACTCTGCGGTGTACAAAGTCTGTTTTGGAATGGCCTGTTTCTTCTTTTGCTTCTGCTTGTTCACCATTAAAATTAACAACAGCAAAAGCTGTCGAGCGTATGTTCATAATGGGTGAGTATTTAATTGCTCAATTTCCACTTCTCTTTATAGGTTTGTGCTGCTTACTTTACAATTGGGAGTAGTACTAGGCAAAAAGGAAGGAAAAAAAGGTTGATTTCACTGCTTTTGTCAGATATAAAGCAGTTGAGTACAAACAAACAGCAATCTGTCAACGAAGGTTGGTTTTCCTGTTGCTGGGCTTTAAATAGACATTTCTCATGGTGCTTGAGTTAAAGACCTCTAATTCCTGTTATAACCAGATGATTTCTTTTGTGTTCTCTCATCCAGATTCTGGTTTTTCAAGCTTGTACTTCTGGCATTGATGTGCGCAGGAGCCTTCTTCATTCCTGATCAGGACACTTTCCTCAATGGTACATACTTCTCATTTTGTACGCTGCTTCATTCTGTACTGCCTTGGGGGTGGTTATAAATCCTAAAGGTCTGATCAGTTAGAGTACAGCTGTGTTTCCTCAGGTAAAGCCAGTGTTGTCCAGGTGCAAAAGGAATGTTTGGAGCTGTGTGGGGTGTAACCATGCACAGAGTAATCACCCATTGTTTGTGCGGACAGCAAACAGGTCAAGTGAGCAGGTAAAATATCACTGCAGTGCTGTCATGCAAATTCTTCAGGAAGCAGAGACGGCAATGACACAGAAGATATTGTTTGCTGGACAGCACAGAGCTGTGTGTTAGTTTGGTTTGTGCAGATAGCTCTGTGTAGTGCAGCCGCTGCATGGTGGAGAAGTGCCGGGGACACGGTGACATACAGGGTGCAGGTGCTGGCTGCCTGGAAACTGGCAGTGCTATAAAAGAACATGGGATGCCTCTAGCTTTCAAGCTGATGGTGAAAATGCAGTTTTGATAAATAGATAATGATGTAAAATCAGACTTCCTGCAAAGCTGCAAGCATGCTGTTGAGAGTGCCATGCCTGATGCACTTCCAGTTTTGGAATATGCCCTGGCACCATTCAGGCATGCTTGTATTGGCCAAGTGCTTAAATACCGTCCCTTGCGGTTACTTCTCAGAGGCCTGTTGTGGCCTGGCAGTAAAAGTCCTGGTGACGACACCAAGGTGAGTTTGTGCTCTTTGGTGTGCCAGGCGCCTGCGGGCCCTTAAGCTGTCGAGTCTGGGCAGTTGTCTGCCACCTGCTTCCACTGACACTCACTGGGCGTGTGTGCTTTCAACTCTCCCAGTCTTCTCTGTTAAAACCAGACAGGGTTTTCAAAAGAGTAGAAGGAGCAGCACAGGGGAAAGGAACACAGTAGGCAGACATACCGTGAATGTGCTGCTCTGGGAAACTAAGGTAAAAATCACTTCAGTTAAACCACAAATAGGCTTAATTCAACTTGCTCTTACTGGCTGTATGTGTCTGGTCCTGGTTCAGTTTGATGCTCCAGAGGTGAAGGTGTCCTTAAGGCCTATTCCTTTTCTCCACAGAGTTGTGTGCTGGCAGTATGTGATTGTCCTTAGTGTCTAAGCACTGCTTGGTTTAGAAAGATGCAGTGGTACGATGTGTTGTACCCGTGTACAAGCAAAACACCCTATCGCCTTAGTGAGTAATCCTGCTTGTGGCAAAAGGTCATCAAGAATTGAAGTGTTTGGGGAAGACATGAAGCAAATTTTTCTACGCTGATTGGAGGATTGTCAGTCAACTAGTCTTAACCTAGTGTGGCAATACAGCCAAAGCACATACAAGCTTTCATCCCCAGACTAGTTTTTGACTTTCCTCTGTGAAGCAGTATACTATGCATCGTGCTAAACTGTTCTCCAGGAAGCCCCTGACTTTGAGATATACAGTGGGTTTGAGCACTGTGTGGATTCGTTTTCCCTTTCCTTCCCCCCCACCACTTCCCATCAAGAAACATACACTCTTCAGCCGAAGAACATTCTTGGAGCGTTTTGCCAGTTTGCCTGTTTTTTTTTCTGAACGTGTCAAGTGTTCTTCCCATGCTTAGGATTTTCTTAATTATAGAGGAGGGGCGTTATGTGGAAGCACGTTTGTAGGGCCTGTAGCATTAAATCTGCACTGGCCATGCTAACCTTATCTATGATGGATCCATGAAATGTACCTATATCTTGCCTGTAGCAATGGGAGATCTTACTGAGAGTCTGGCTGTTTAATTACTGACTCCATTGGTGGTCTGCTTTTTCCAGCAGTGCTTCTTCTAAACACATATACACACCTTATTTTTAATTTGTTTTTTTTTTTTTTTTTGGCATACTGATTTCTTCTTTCTTGTTTTGTTTTATTTTGTTTCTTTGAAGAACAGCATTATTATCAAGTGGGCACAGTACATTTAGCAAAACCAGGCAAATGACATTTTTGCTTGCTTTCAAACAATGAACCTATTGTACATTTAAAAAAAAAAAGTCTCTACTTTATCTAGTAAGGCTAATGTACCTGGACTGTTCTGTTGTTCTATTGCACTTGTACAGTTTTTTTTTAGAAATAAAACACACTGTTAGGATATGAATGAGCTTTGCTAATGAGACGTCAAACTTCACTGAAATCATCTGCATACCTGGAGTCATTTATAGGCTGCACACTGTACAGGCACACATGCTGTATCAGCAGCTAAACATTTAGATAGGTAACAGTATTTTCTCAGAGACTTCTGGTGTTGCACATAAGAGATTTGTTGTCTAAAGTGTTCAAGCAGTTACCCAAACATGGTGTATGTAGGTCAGTGGTTAAATGGTCAAATAACCTGTCTTAAAACAGTCAGTGAATACCGAGTGTTCTGGTTTCTCTGGGAGTGGCTCAGGACAGCTTAGTAAATAGATGAGCCACACCTTTATTTTTCTGTGGTGCTGGAATCAAGGGAAGTAATTGCCCGTTTTAGCACTGGGTTCCAGGACCCTGCAATTTTAGGGTTTAGGCTTCTGTTGAATTCCTTCAGGCCTCCTCCACCCCCACCAGTCACAAATAAAGGTTCTGGTATTTTCTGTGTGGTTATAGTAACTTTGTCTCCACAAAAATTTTCTGAGTTAGGGAGTCCCAATAAATGTCCTAACAGGCTTATTTTGAATTGTAGCAGCTTGCAAGATGAACTCAACAGGGAACTAATCTTGAGGTAGCAGAGCTGGACTTTCAACTGAAGTCTCTAATCTCCTACTACATTCGTGGGCTTGAGATACTCAAACTGTGTGATGCATTCACCTGATAGACAATAATTCCATTTTCTCTCAAAGGAAAGGTAACTGCAGTTTGACCTATTTTGTGTTTCTCTGCCTTGCAGCCTGGCGCTATGTAGGAGCAACAGGAGGTTTCCTTTTCATTGCCATTCAGCTCATCCTGCTTGTTGAGTTTGCACACAAATGGAACAAAAACTGGTATGTGTTGGGCAAGTGGTTATTTGCGTAATGTTCTGATGGGCTCCTAAACACCACATCTCTTGGAACAAAGGAATGAAGCATTTAAAAGTAGTGTAGATTGTCAATGTTTAGAGCTGTGTATCTTTGTTGCATCCACTTTCCTCCTTCCCCAGTGGAGGTCTTTCCTCCTTATTCTACTGTGTGCTGATTTGTTTTTAACCTCAGTTGTTCTGCTTCCAATAAGGAGTAGCATGTTAGCATGCAAACACCTTTTTATTTTGAACTGTTCCAGTTCTGTATGAAAATGGACTTGCTAGGAAACAGAACACTCCAAGAGAATAAAACTGGATTTGCAAAATATAGCGGTGAAACTGTATGCAGTGGTACAAACTGGCAAGTCCTGTTTTTTTGGTATCAGCTTAATGCATATCGAATGATTTATTTATTTATTTTGTCGTGAGAACTGCGAATTTCTATGTAACTTCATTGTTTTCATCTAACTATGCAAGATTCTTTTGTCAGTCCACATATACCATGTTTTGGCACTAACTTAATTTCTATTTGATGTTATACTCCTAGCCTTTAACCACTTCTCATGCATTAAAATATTTAAATTGTTCTCCTGTGTGTACACAGGAGCTATGGCTTCCCCCTACATCCCTTCCTGTATCCCATTTTTTTTCCCCTAAGCCCTTGCTGTCTTCTCTTGTTCCAGTTAGAATGCTGACTGCTAGGAAGGGTTTTAGCAAACCTTTGGGCTTTCTTAGCTGTTTTCATGGAGTAAGAGGTAATTACTGATCTGCTTATATGACAGATATTTTTACTGCTAATTACTGCAGCTGCTTTTCTGTGGAGGAAAACTTTCCAGCAGCAACATTTAATATTAGCACTTTCTACAACAGATGTTTTTTTGTAATGCTAAGGAATATTTCCTTCAGTTGCATGGGAGGAGCCTTGCAAGGGCCTGTGTTAGAATGGTGATGTACACATGCTTCAGGAAAGCACCATCTTACTATCTTTTGTGTATGACGATATAAACTATTCAACTATTAGAACTGTAATCTTTTTGGGAAAGGGAGATAAGGTGCTTGTCTCTGTCTCCACAGGACTGCAGGTGCAAACCACAAGCAGATGTGGAACGGTTTGCTTGCCCTGGTCACTCTCATCTTGTACTCTGTTGCTGTGGCAGCCCTGGTCCTCATGGCTCTTTTCTACACACGCCCAGAGGGCTGCATGTACAACAAGGTCCTGATTGGAGTCAACGGTGGCCTCTGCCTCTTTGTGTCGTTGGTAGCCATATCGCCCTGTGTCCAGAATCGTGAGTCTTCTGATCTCATCTCCATGGTTTTCTGGTGCTGCCACGGTTGTGTGCCTTGAGGCATGAGCCATGTTCTGGGCAGAAAGCCTCATGGTAGTTCAGAGCTAGTGCTGCTCTCGTCCCTGTGCCCTTACACTATGAAGTGCTGTTGCTGTTGATCAGCTCAGCTGCTAAAACTGCAGAGGTGTGAAATGTCTTGGGCACGCCACCAGGAAGTTATACCATAAAGAACGCTTGTGTGCTGATGGCTGGTAAGGTGTAGTGGAGCTCACACAATTCTTGCTGTGGTAACAGTTGAGGCAATGGCTGTAAAACTCTTTCACCTCTATTTTAGTGTTGCTTTTGGCTGCTTGCTAGTTACTATCTGTAAAGTTTGGACATGAAGCAGGTGACAGCAGTATTTCATGCTTCTCTGGTATGTTTAATGCGTGCTGTTAGTATCTTGCATATATTGGACCTCCAAAACAAATTTTATAGGCAAGTAAAACTGTCATGGCAGCCTGTCAATAATTTCTGGAAAGCTGATGCTTTTGGTAAAAGCAGAGAGGTTCATTTCTTATTTGAATCTTTTAATGCCTTTCTGAAACAGCCACCAGAGCTAACAGGCAGACTACTTTCTCTTCATCTGCAGGAATAGAAATATCTAAACTGCCTCAAAGACTTATGAACTGCTTTAAGTAAAATATAAATGATACTCTCCTCTTTTGAAAGAGGCTAATGTGCTGTTCATTAAGGGATATGAATTTATTTTTCAGTTTTTTAAAATATCTACAAAAATGATCTCTTGTCCTGTTTCTTTTGAAGGCCAGCCCCATTCTGGTTTGCTGCAGTCAGGTGTTATCAGCTGCTACGTCATGTACCTCACTTTCTCAGCGCTATCCAGCAAGCCACCGGAAACCAGTAAGTGCTTCAAGTAAATCCTTTCAGACACACCATGTATTAAAAGCACGAGGGCTTTTAGCAAACCTTAGCACTCAGGAGTTTAGGAGTGTTGGTTTTGATCTACTCTGGCCTATGCGAAAGAAATTGCAGGTAGTAAGTTTGTGCAGCATTTGAGAGACCATGCAGTGGACACCCTCCCTGTGACTTTAATGCTGTGGTCTAGAGGAGCTTAACTCACCGTGTATGGGTTGCACCTGTTGCACAAGAGTCATTCCAGCTTGTTTACTACTGATAAGCGTCCCAGAGTCCTACAGTTTGTCCCTTGTGTGGTGAGTGCATGTGCTCATTCAATAGGATAGGACTAAATACGTAGCATCTTTGGTCATGTGGTGGGAAAAGAGTTGGAACAAATGGCTCTTAAGGGCCTCTGGAAGAGGCCAGGTCACCAGCTCCATCACAAAGGTTACTAGATCCACATCCAGTTAGTAGATATCTTGCACCCAGCTGCCTTTATTCTGTTTTTGCTGTGCTGGCCATCAGAGTGGATACTAAAACCACTCCGTGTCTCCTAGAATCGATATGCTAGATAGCCTAGCTATCTGATTAACAAAAACATGAGTATTGTTCATCTTTCATTTTGAAAGGAAGGATTCTGAGAATAGACCTGGAGTTACACCGCAGAAAGGAGAAGTTGTACAGACGCTTGCCCAGCAGAAAGGGGAGTCCCCCCAGACTGAGTTCCCCCCAGCAGGGGGGAAGAGTCTCTCTCTCATGCTTGTGAAGACACACATACAGAAATGTGTTCCAGATCTAAGAACAAAGTCAAGACTGTTGTGGTGGAAGATTTACTTAGTAACATGAGCATAGTTTTTGAACGAATATAGAAATTCACTTAGGTGGCATCTGAATTACGCATAAGATTTGACACAGTCTGAAAAAAGAAGGGGAAGAAAGTGATGTGTGGTATTCAATCATTGGTTTTGTGTTATTTCATGCTTGTGACAATCAAAGCTTTCAGCAGTTAAGTGAAAGAATGCTCTGATTCTTCTGATATGCATTGCAAATGTGGTTAATGCATTTGGCAGAGTTTGCATCAAGCGTGCTCTTTCAGACCTTCTGAATCAAATGTCCCTTGTTGTCTTCACCCCTGTCTTTGTGATACTGACTCTTACAATGGCTTGAGCAGCTTTTACAATGGCACATGCTGGAGCTGATGCTTACTAAGATGTCCCATACCCTGTCACTCAGACTTACCACACACTGGCTCGTTCCTCAAGCAGGGTCCTGCAAGTCAGCCACCTTGCAAAGCAGGCCTGAAGGGAAGGCAAGCCACAAATACTTATTTGCAACATCCAGCACAGTTTCAGATGTCATTAGAAGGAAAAGGCAAACAAAAGGAAATGTCCACAGAACCTGTGTTTTTCACAGTGTGCCCTCACTTTTTGATGCCAGACTGAGCCCTGCCAAGCAAGGATCTGCCTTGTCACTCTGTCCCTGATGGATGGATGTACGTGGGGGATTCTGCACATCTCTTGCCAAGGTGTTCCCTAAAGGCTTGTCTTCTCTTCTTTGTTCCTGGCGTTGTATTGTCCCTGTCATCTGCTGGTACTGCTGTTTATGCAGCCCTACATGGAACCAGGTCAGGGAACTGACTTCGAGTTTATTTTTAACCTGGATGTAGCCGTTGCTGCATTTTGCCCTCTGGCTCTCTGAACAGTTATGCTGCCCCACTGGGGATGCAGGGGAAAGAAAGAGGGGATGGGAACACAGTTTGCTTTGGACAGTGTTGGCACAAAAGCTCTTGAGATGAGGTGCAGCTGTAATCAGCTGCTTTAGGGTGATGCTGCAGACTACTACTCTGCTCTGACCCAAAGC
>VXAV01010567.1:0-10350 GCA_013399715.1 Alectura lathami | reverse complement strand
AGACACCAAAAGGCTGGATGCATCCTAGAACATGGAGGACTGAATTTATGCCATTTCAGGAACCTAGAAGCAGAATCTGCGTAGATGTTAAAAGGAAATCTTGCCTGCAACCATTACACCTCTTTTACTGTGGTCTTCTGTGTATCTGAGACCAGGAAAGCTACACACTACCTTTTTTCACCAAGTGTGAATTTCATAGCTGTCCTCAAGGCACTCTTCCAGTTAAAGAAATTTACGGTCTCAGGTGCATACTATCTCAGTTTTATATGGCTTTGTAGTCTTGGGTGAAGTGTTGGGAAACTTCCAGCTTCTTATTTCTCAGTTTATCAGACACTTTTCTACCTTGTTTGTCAGCTCTAGTTAGATAAGAAGGTTTATTAACTACCAAGTTGCACTATTTTTCCCTGAAACACAGGATCTGCCAGGTTAGAATTTGTTCTGTATGATTTTTCTAAAAGACAGATGGATACAGCTGAAATGTCTCTACCCAGTGTCCGAGGTAATAAAAATAGTTCCCTGAAAACCTTCATTCTGAAGAGTTCTTTGAACTATAGTGAAAGAAGCATTGCTAACACTTTTTTTTTTGTTGTTGTTTGTTTGTTTAATTAATGAAGTCCTGGATGAAAACAATCAGAACGTCACAATCTGTGTGCCTGAATTTAGCCAAGGCCTGCATGGAGATGAAAACCTGGTCACAGGCCTGGGTTGTACCATTCTCTTTGGCTGCATTTTATATTCTTGGTAAGTTTTGGTGTTTACATTTTTTCTACATGCAACATTGTCCAAATAATGATGGCTTACAGCAGTCCTCAAGCACAGTAATGGCAAGAAGTAGAAGTGAGCTGGAAGGTTCCTATTTCATTAATTTCAGAATGGTTGGATGTTCTGGCCAAAGAGGCCCAATGGGATAATACAGCTTATGAAACAACTGTGTTAAAACTGAACAGAGCAATTCACATCCAAAGGTGAAGGGAAAATTTTCCACCTGTTCATGAAGGGAAGCAGTCTGGAGGTGCTTTGATTCTGGATTTACTCTTTCTGTAAGAATAGCTCCGTGCAGTTATGCCTGTCTAAAAAAGCTATATGAAATTTCTGTGATGTCCTGGCAAAAGCGATCACTGTTCTTACAGTGTCTTTCAAACAAACAAACAAAAAACAACCCACCTTTGGGAGGGTTCAAGGTTACTTTCCAACAACTAATAAGTGCAAGACTACCATCAGGATTTACCAGCAACCTCTTGCTCTAACATCTGTCTGTGCCCACACTGTTGTGATGCTCACCTTGTATTATTGCAGCTTGTATCAATAAATTAAGTCATACACCAAGAGTGAGAAGAATTGCTGATTATAAAACACGGTGTATTACAGTTTTGATGGGGTTGCCAGAAAACAGTGCTGCCTGTCTGTTTGCAGGTTTTTGAGCAGTTTTTGCTTCTGAATGAGTCCACTTCAGAGTTCACATACTGAAAACCTAATAATTCTGAAGTGAATATGAGTGGCTTTCTGAAGAGGTAGCACAGCAAATCCTCTGCGATCAAATACAGATATTGTTCCATTTAGTTCTGATACCAAATACATGGCACAAATCCATAGATCTGATTGCCTTGGAACAGTATTTCCAATGTATCAAGAAGGTGTTGGGGCAGTGCAGATGACTGTCAGGTAGCCTGCTGGGGCAGTGCACCGTGAATCTGATGAGATGAGGGCTGTCCAGAGGAGTATTCTGATCTGTTGCTTACTAAGGGTGGGTGTGTACTGCAGAGCATTAACACACACATCTCTGTGGGTAGTGGGGAGTTTGCTTTACGTGTCCTGAGAGGGATTTGTTGTATATATATTGCAAATATTTCTGATCAGAAGAAACTGGATGAAATTCCTGACAATTACAGTCATGCGCAAAAGTTATTTTCAGCAACTGGAATCCTGACAAGCGGTTGGTAATCTTCTGAAGTCTGACTGCTGCCAGTGACGGGTTTCTTCGCTGGCAAAGCCTTTAGAGAATCATTTTAAGAATGCTGAACCAAAGTCATGGCCATGAAGTTAATATAACAGCATTGGTTGTGCACAGCAGGGGAGATCTCATCTGAAATGGAGATTGGAATGCTGAGCTGTCTGCTGGTGATGGATTCACCACCTTTCAGGAGTGACCTACTTTTAAGCTTGTTTTTCAGTCAGAGTTGGCCAGCGGCCGACTGTCATTTATAGTTGTGCAGAAGGAACTTTTCACATGCTTAGTGCTTGGTGCTTAGACATGGGAGCAGACCAGTTACGTTTCCTGTGGTGGTGAAAAATCACCCTTCTAGGCTTATGCAAAGGGTTCTCACTCAATCTTCTTTTGCTCTTAGTTTGACCTCAACAACACGTGCAAGCTCTGAGGCATTGAGGGGAATATATGCAGCACCTGAAACTGAAGTGAGTTCCTGCTTCATCCCACACAGTTCCTGTACAGACTTCTTTGTATGCTTTTCTTGCTGTTGTTTTCATGGGTAACTAATCTGTAATTAGGTAAAAACAAAAGGTTGCTCGTAGCACACATGCTACTTGCCTCTGGGTCTGGAATTGTCAGAATATTTGTCCACACTGTTTCTGCTGCAGCTCTTGCAGGTCCCTTGGCAGTGCCTTTATGTACTGAAATAATTCGCTGCTCTTGCAGGTTACATTGCATTGTGCAGACTTCCTATAAATCTTCTACCCCTCCCAAGCGCATGTATGCACATTAAAAGAAAAAGTCCACTAAGTCCACTAAGAAACTGAAGAAGTTCTTAAGCATTTTTGATCCCGATTGCCTTAGTTTTGCACCTGCAATTTGATTAAAGAATGAACAACAGAAGTGAAATGTTCAAAGCACTTGTGAGAATCCAAAAGTGCAGAAGCATCTAATGAGTCACTTGGTGTTTGCAGCAGCTGAATGTGAGGAAGCAAAGCATGTTTAGCTTTAGGAGCGTGTCAGGTGCGGCAGGAGCTTCTCTTCACCTCTGGAAAAAGCACACAAGCCATGGCTTCGTAGCATTACACTGTGGTGTTGGGATTGACTTGTGCCCTGCTGGAGGAGGAGTGCAAGCTGCTGGGTGCAGTCTGTTTGCTGGGAAGGTCCAGCTCTTGCACTGCAGCACTTGCCAACAGGGTTATTTCTGCACCATTTGGTTTTAAAGAGCAGTACAAGAGTCGCTGAATGTAAATGTAAAGAAACGACTGGCAATGAGCACCTAATTGCATTCTGATTGTTTTGTCTGTGATAAAGTCTTTTGTCTTCCCAACCATGAATATAAACATAACTTTGCCATTGCTTGTGGTATACAGAAAGTCTTTCAGTGTCTGTGCTGAAGACAGTTGAGTGGTACGAAGGGCTAGTTGTATGTGTGCCAGCGTTGCCATTAGCATCGCTGTGTGTGCAAGGACTTAATTTCTGACAAATGCAACTAATTAAAAGGTTTGAGGGAACCCAGGACTTGCTTCAGAATCTTAATACAGACCACGGGAAGCTCAAGCTAACAGTGGAGTTAGGGCTTGATGTAAAACTGGAAAGAGCCTGTTCATCCTTTGAGATCTGGAGTAGGAGTTTTTCTTAAGCTCTCAGCCAGTTTTTTTTTTTTTTTTTTTTTTTAAAAGAACTTTTTGGCTTTTCATGAATTAATGAACCCAATGATTATGTGTGATCATAGGTACATAGGGTAAAAAATGTAGTTAGTTTCTTCTGGAAACTCCAAAGATTTAGTATCTGATTTTTGGAGTGGTCTTTATCAGAGAATAACAAAATTAAATCCTAGAGAAGAATTTTCTCAGAACAATGTTGGTGATGCAGTACAATAGTACTGACTTGTACTGTGGTCTGATGCAGGAAATGCACCTAGTTATAGATTATTGTACTATCAGCACCATTTTTCCATTTACTTTACCGCTCAACCCAAGGAGTGTCTGACCCTTCAGCAGACAATTTCAGTATTCCTTTTTCAATCATTTAACAAAAATCTTTGTTTAAATGAAGCAGTAGAAACAACTTTCTGCTTCTACTCATTCTGGATCATTTTTAGCAGAATTTTGTAAAGACAAGGATGTTTCAGACATGCATATTTGTTCTTCACAATCCATGGAACAGAGTTAGCAAGTATCTTCTTTTCAGTAGAGAATTTATTTAAAGAGCACTTAGATGCAAGTCTGAAGAGGTAGGTTCCCTCTGAATCATTAATGTGCAAATACTTTGTTGTGGCTTTTCCACCATTTTGTCATAGATCGTTTGCGCTGTAACACTAACAAAACTTGAGTTATGTAAAATGGACAGATCAGTTCATAAAGAATGGTTCATTCGCTCCAGCTCTTCCTGAGTAGGTTTTTCCAGAGCTTAGAAGCTGCTGTTATGAAGAAACTCCTGTTATGAATGACTTGGCAAATCCTAATTTTAATTTTATGCTGGTTGGAAATACAAACCAGACTATTCTAAATTAGTGCCTGTAATTAGACATAACAAGGCCTTCTTCACCAGCTGTTCTGCTTCTTTGTTTTTGCACAGACTCTTACCCTTCCTGTTGTTCATTCCACAGGTAGCTCGCTGCTGCTTTTGCTGTATGCCTGATGGAGATGGTAATTACATTTTCACTGCAGAATTTACCTGGCTAGTGGCTTTCAGACCAAACCAAAGAGTTACGGACACAAGCACAAACAGAGATCTTATATTCTCAGTTTGTAGCGTGTTAAACTGAAGCAGCTGAAGTACTCAATGTTAAACTAGGGAGGGAAGTAAAAGATCTATCAGTGCTGTTTTAAAGCAACAAGCTAGTTAATAATTCCTTAAAGGATGTCTTGTTAATGCAACGTACAAAGAGAAATCTCTGATCTTTGCATGCACATGGGTGTGACCGACTGTGGGATTTTTGGCTCAGCAGCACCACTGGGACTCCAGTTCAGGAGGGAGTTCAGGAAGGGCGTGTCCTGTTTACAGAACTGGTACAATCAGGAATATCAAGTAGGTCTTGCCAGGGGAATATCCTACAGGTAGAGCAATTTAAATAGCTCAAATGCTCAAAAGACAGCCAGTAGACCAGAAACCTGACGCAGTGCAGTATTTCAGTGGTGCTCCTGGTTGTTTTCTGAAGGCTTAGGCCCATGCCCTGAGGACAGGATAATGTTCTGTATCCTGCTTTGCAGAATCACAGTAGACATTTTGCTCTATTTTACATGTTTTCAGCTGCTATTTTCCATTCTCATTAAATCTGCAAAAGTTTTGTTTCCTGTCTCTTACAGCTGATGCTGAAGAGCACGTTGAGAAAAGGAGAGGCCAGACCGTGATTTACGATGAGAAGAAAGGGACAGTGTACAGCTATACCTTCTTCCACTTTGTTTTCTTCCTGGCTTCTCTCTACGTAATGATGACAGTAACTCATTGGTTCCAGTAAGTGCATTTCTCTCAAAGCTGAGAAACTAATGTCTCTGTGTCTGATAGGAGAGATCTGAATGGGAATGCCAGCCCCTAGTGTATCTAGTCTCCTAAAGTAAGAAGCTTGAAGAGAGCATGCCAGTCTCTCCTGGGGTGTTTTTGAGCAAGAGCTTGCTCTACAAAGAGCTGACCTCCCCTGCTTTGTGGCTGGGTTAACCCAGTTCAAGTCTGTGGCCCACCTGAAAAAACAGAGGCTACTACACTTTGAGACGTGAACAGTGAGTTTATTGCATTTTTTTTTTTCTTTAACAGCTATGAAAGTGCTCAGATTGAAAAATTCTTCACCGGAACCTGGTCCATCTTCTGGATTAAGATGGTCTCCTGTTGGTTTTGTGTCTTTCTCTATTTATGGACTCTTGTTGCTCCACTCTGTTGCCCAACCAGGCAGTTCTCAGTATGAACACTCAGAAGAACCTTCTGAGTGTTTTACCTTTCCTATTTTTTTTTTTTTCTGTTACAGGTAAAGTTCAGCAGTCACTTTGTAATGAGGAAACACCTGTTATTCAGTTATCCTAACATACCGGATAGTAACTTTTTAGTTAGACTAAAATGATTAAAGACTTCTTTTAAAACTTTTTTGATTGTCAAGGAGATGATTCTATTCCACAGCTTTTAACAGTGATGTCTACAATGTAGGAAACATGGTTGTTGCTTAAACTGGAATAAGTTAAATGCTTTTAAAATAACTGACAATCTTTCTCTGACTTCATTGGCAAGAAAAGAAAAAAATATGGTGCAGATGCATCTTCCTGTGAATGCTGGGTATCTTCTAGCAAAATACATTCCTTTTTATACTCTTTTATTAACTATGCCTTTTGCAATGATAATTTGGACTGCTGTTTTGTACTTCCTGTAAGTCTTTTAAGTAGTACGCAGATAACTTTTTCCAGAAGCATACCTGAATACTTCGGTAGAAAGGAGAATATGAAAAAATTTGTCTGCCAAAGCATCTAAAAATTGTTCTAATATTAAATATATTTAAAGTTATTTTATGCCTAGATTGAGAAAGGAATGTACAATTGATTAATAGAGTATTTATCCTATTATAACTTAAACAGGCACCTGAATATTTTATGCAATTCAAAATTGATATCAACAGAAGGGGAGTTTTACACACAGATTCTTAAACTCTGAACTTTAAAGAATTTTGCTTTGCCAGATTAAGGTTAGTAACTGCAACTTGTGTGTACTGTACAGGGATTTAAGATACGGTACAATCTTTACTGAAAATGTTTGCTAATGAGAACATGCTAATTACAGGAGCACGGCCAGTTGCTGTGTTAACATTACAAGTAGAGTGCTCAGTTACTGGTCTACCCTGCTGTCTCGCTTTGTGTCTGATGATCTCCCAGGGTCTTCAGTTCTGTTTCTGTTACTAATTTGATAATATGCGGGCAGTCAGAAGAAGGACTTCAGTAGGTCATCTTCCTTTTCTGCCTGTGTGTTGTCTGGAAGGCATACTTCCTAACTGTTGTATTTTTATACTCCTCTGTTGATGTTAGTTTTGTTGTTGGAATGGGAGATGGAAACTAAACAGTTTCCATTAATGGAGACTGAAATTCTTGTTGAGAGCTCTTATTTCAAGCAGTGTAATGAGGAGTCAGGAAAACAAAACCAGAAAACACAAATGTGACAGCAGCTGCCTTAGTATAAGTAACTGACTTGACAGTATAAAGCCCTACTATATCACTTTGATTTGCTTCAGGCAGATGCTTTGGTTGCAGAACAATGGCTCAGATGCTCCAAGTGCTGAATGAGGTTGAGCCCACTTCAGTTATCTACATACCAGTGGGAAAAACTTATGACTTCAAGTTATTCCCAGAGGTTTTTTATTCTTTTTTTTTTCTGTGTATATATACATGTGTATGTACACATACATACAATGTGAAATGTGCAGGATGTAAACAAAATCGACCAATTTAGCAAGTTTGGAGCTTTTTTTCTTTTTTTTTTTTGAAATATGATTGAGCCTTAAATCCTCACCCAATGCTTTCTACAAAACAGAAGCACAACTGGAGGCCAATGAGGTGGCCAAAATATTTATATGCCTTATTTGTTCTGCTGCAATAACTAAAATCTAAGGCCTGGTGAGTGATCCTAGCATAACAGATCTCAGTTCTGCTCTTGTTTTCTTTGCCATTTTTAGCTCTCTTGTTGCTGTGGTATCCTAGGGCTCCTGTCCTGCTTGGAGCTTGCTAGGGGTGTCATCTTCCCAAATCCACGCACTCTTACCTCTAGCAAAATCCACAGGTCTGCAGTGCTGTATACTTATCTTACCCACCCCAGTGATTGGGAGCAACAAAATACCTCTGGCACAAAGTCTGAGGGAAAGAGGAATCTCCAGCAGCTCTGGAGATGGTGACTGGTTTTTGCCATTCCTTTTGCTTCTGCTGGGAGATTGCCAAGAGCTCTGTTAGCTTGAGGGCCAGTCCGTATGCCTGGCTGTGTCTGGAGTCCAGCGGTGCAGTTCCTTCAGCAGCAGAAAGGCCTTTGTTACTGCATTCGCAATCAAGATGCATTTATCTGTCCCATCGCTAAGATAAGAGCTTATGGGCTGTGCAGTGATGACTAACAGCTGGCTCACCTAACTAGTAGCAGTTATTCTGACAAACAAACTTCGACAAACAAACTTGATCCAGAACTACAGCTGTGAGCTGCAGCTGAGACAGTCCAGCCCCTTGCTCCTCCCTTGGTGAACGTGAGTGCTCTTCTCTAACATCTACAGGCTCGTGGGAGCTGCCTTCTATGTCAGTTATGTTGTGGCATGAGAAACCAAGCGTATGTTATTAAAATTAGTGATGGTTTTTGTAGCAGAACAATCTGGGCAAGGAACTCTACAGGAGAAGGCATGCAATGTGTCACTTTGTGACTCAAGGAATGGCAACTGTTCTCTGGTTCTGATAAAAGGCATCTCAGTCAAATGTGGATGGTATTAATGCATATTTTGGCCAACAGATATTATTATTTGTTTATGAAAATGCTGATTTTATGTAGGTGTTATCTGCCTACATGAAGACTAGGTTCACTGCCTTGTGCTCATTTTTTGTAACTTGTGTTTAGGGAAATAGTTTTTGCATAGTGGAAACAGGGCTGTAAGAGGAAACTCCACAATGAGGCCCGAGTCCCTTCTTACACAGCATTTGCCTTGCTGAGTTGTCCCT
Source organism: Alectura lathami (assembly GCA_013399715.1). Classification (NCBI taxonomy): domain Eukaryota; kingdom Metazoa; phylum Chordata; class Aves; order Galliformes; family Megapodiidae; genus Alectura; species Alectura lathami. The sequence goes on along the minus strand of VXAV01010567.1, from coordinate 1,758 downwards.
TCACCCATCCCTTCCACCAGCTGTTCACCTTACACAGCTGTAGGTGTATGCAGAGTGGGAACGGGGCAGTGCCTGACTGCACTGCTCTGCCTGCGTCTGAGCAAACCCTGTGGGAGAAGACCCTGAAAATAACATTGAAGGCCTGTCTGTCTGTGCTGAGGTCACTCTGGATCTCCAGGGTTCTCTAAGGAACTGATAGCCCCTGGCACCTCAGCACGCAAAGCCCCTGCCTCCTCAGTGAGGCACAGCCTCCTGCCAGCCAGGCAACTGTTGCAGCCTTAGCATTTGTTGTGAAATCTGTACTGTGAACTTCCTGGACGTAACTACGTAGTGAAAATCCAGGGCTAGAGTCTAAGATTCCAATGCCCAAAGCATCGATTGCAAACAGTTCACAGGGCTGGGCTTTTACAGTCTTTGTAACAAGTGCCTTCAGACCTGCTGCCCTGAGAGCAAGTGCTTCAGGCAGCGCTGGAACTGGAAAACCTGGACTAAGCCTGCGAGTTGGTGCTGCTGCCTTGTACGTCGCACCGCTGTGTGCAGGCTGCGCTGGTGCCTGCGATGCGTGCGGAAGACCAGACGACCTGTGCTTGACCAGCTGCTGGGATGAGACTGATGTCGAGTGTTACAGCGCAGTGGAAGATGAACAAGGAAAATCCACAGGCAGTCTGATGATTTTGTAGCTATGACTTGCACTGTCAGCAGCTGGGCTTTCTCTTCCCGTGCCTGAAAGGGCAGGTTGCGCCTCTCGGGGAGGTTAGCAGTGCAGTGCCTCTCCTGCACCAATGCACGCCTCGTGCCACGGTTGTTCTTTGAATTTCTTCCCAGGCATAAGACAGCGTTGCAGTATTCTGGCTCCTGGTATTTTTGAGCTGTGTGAAGCAAGGAAGTTGCTGTTCTAAAAACAGGAAGAGTGGAGGACATGTCCTGTGCCCCGTTTCCTCTAGTTGAATTTGAGCTAACGTCATTGTTTGAGGGGCTCTTGGAGGAATGGTCTGTGTTGGCAGAAGTTAGTTCTGCCAGGAAAATGGAGTAATGCATTGGTGTGTTTTTCCTTTTTAAATTTGCCATCGGAAGAAGGGTCACTTGGAACCTCATTGCTGCACTGCTGCCTGAGACTGGAGGAATTCTTGTGAAGGTAACCAAGAGCTGAAATGATGACTGCTTCTTATTTGGGGATAAAACCAGTGGGACAGACTCAGAGAGCAAGTCTCTGAATCCAAATACTGGACTAACAAATGAGACCACAAACATTACGAAGAGCATACAGACAGCAGATGGACGTGTTTGCTGCTGTTTACCACCTCGTTCCTTGAGGCGTGCAGGCTGCCCCGGCAGCTGGATGCTAAGTGAGGAACTCCACTGTGCTCACAGGTCAGAGTTACGCATTTCTGATGCTTCTAGCTTTGTACTTCGAGCATTCCCGTGAGGGTCAAAAAGCTTGTACTTACCCAGCCAACTTGATAAATCCTGGCTGGGTTTGGGCCACTTTTGTCTGAAACGGGTAATTCGGTGTAGCTAGTGTGTGCGTAGTCCAGAGAGAGGGCTTATCCCTCGCAGAATTGTAAACACTGCATGTCTATTTATTTATTTATTTTGTGTTTTAGCACCTTTTTACAAATCTTGAAGCGCTTGCTTCGGCAATAAAAGCTATGCACCTATAACTGCTTCACCAGCCACTCGTGCAGCTGTTTCTGGGCTAGAGCATTGCTCTGAATCAAGCAACCATTGCACTCAGAGAGAGGTGGAAAAAAAAAAAAA
>VXAV01010565.1:246963-267220 GCA_013399715.1 Alectura lathami | reverse complement strand
GTCATGCTGACATCAGTGCAGGATCAAGTAAATGCTATAGTGACAGAAGACCTTTAAACAACTCTGCAGTTTGTGTAAATTCCACTGAAAGAAAAGTATTTATCTTGAATCACATGGCTTGGTTCTTTATGGAATGTTTTTGAGGTGATAGTTGACCATAATTTCTATCATAGTGCCCTTTAAAAAATAACATACAGTGAATAAAAGATGTTTTAACACTACTTTTCTCTAACACTTGCAGCCTCAGCAGCATTCTCTCAACACTTCTCAGTACATTGACTGTATATAAGGTAAGAATTAACACTAGTTTTAGAACAGTCAACTGTGTCAAATAACCTTAAATTTTCATTTGTTTGCTATAGATTGCCAAATCATAGTTGTGTATTACACTACATAAAAACATCTATTTTATGTAATCACTGACAGCTTAGGTTCATAATACAAGCATTGTACCATCTCCGTGGTGGGAAAAAAAAAATTAAATCTTTATGATCAACAGAGTTTATTTGCACATCAGAAAGCAATTTAATAGTATAACACCAAGGGATAGTTTCAAGGCATAAAAATTCCTGTCAGCTTAATGTTAGCTTCAGTATTAAGATGCTGGAACTGATATTAACCCTTTCTGTATCAAAATGTTATAAGGAAATCTTACTGAAACTTGGCCTGTGGCCAAATTACAAATGCAACTGAATGTTTTAAGAGAATGTTTTAAGGCATTTCAGGACTACTGAACAAACATATAAGCATTTTTTTTTCTTAAATGTTTTTAATTTTTTTTTTTTTTTTTTAACAATAGGCTTTCTTTTTTTTTTTTTCCAGCTGTTCAAGTAAGCTGGTGTTCTTTTGAATGCCTAGCTACAAAAATTGTGGTGGGTGTGTCTTGAATCTTCTGTTGCGGGTATTACAGTTAGAGTGCCTTTGTTTCACTTTTTTGAAGTGGTTTGGTGAATTATAATTCTGACACAGTAACTAAAAAGCGTGCTGTACTACCCCTGGGGGAGATGTTGCTTCTTTTGTACAGATATGTTTCAGTCTNATCCATATTTGATTTAAGATAGCTTTTTATATCATTTAAATGGTCCAACTCATTGTGAAATCAAATACTATATATGCAGCCTATCTCAACACTGTGAACTTACCAACATTACAAAATAACCCACCCCCGCTTTCTAAAGAAGCGTTGATTCTTAAGTCTACCAGACCTGACAGTTTCATCAACATTGTAAGCATTAGAAAGAAAATCAGTTACAAATCAATGCATTGCATTAGCTAGAACAGCGGGAGGTACACTCAGAATGAAAATAAGGAAAGGAAACAAAGGAAACAGAAAAAGGTATGCAGACTAGATACAAAAATATGAAGAAGATACATACCTGGGTTAAATTCTTCTTAAAAACAATAAAATACAAATTACATACCACCATCTTTATATTATTTTCCTTTTATGAAGAAATACTGTACACATTTCCACTCCTATTTTCCCATTCTTCCTTCAGCCTTAAAAAACGGTACAGTACAACATGAGGCTGCTTCTCAGCGATTCAACTCAAGTGCAATCAGGCATGCTGCTAGTCCGCAACAATATCTGTTCAAAATTCCATCGTATTCCCTAGGCAGGATTAAATGCTTTCCCCCCGCCGGCTTTCTCTCTTTTTTTTTTTTTTTTTTTTCCCCACCCTCCTACAACTTGTGCTAACAGCTAAGAGCAAATGTATTTATAGTTGCAAATTCATTCTGCATCTCAGATTTGTTTCTCCACTACAATAGCAAAATGGGAGTCAGTATTGTACTCCTGGTCAAATACAACATCAACACGAGAGAACAGCAATCATCCTGATGCTTTTTGTGCTGGTAACTTCACCCATTGCTGTTTTCTCCTGCTACTGCTTCTGAATGCAGTATTCACTGCAATAGCCACAGCCCTTCTGCATGGAAGGCAGCCCCTCTGCTTCACAGATGGAGTAAAATAGGCTTATAGAGAGCCCTTGCTCATAGAAACAAGGCATGCAGTGCTTCGTGAGAGCTAGCAGGTGCATAACTGGCCACAAGGATAACAGTGAGAGATAGTATCTCTTGTTTAGTAGGGCCATGTTTCACCTAACCTTTTATCAGTCTGACATGACACCTAGAGAAACAACTGTATAGCTTTTTATTTCAGTAAGGATTTCACCAACAGCTGACTTCTATTCTTCTCTATTTGCTAAATGAATCTGCTACACAGATTCATGACAATTAACATTCCATGTTTATTTAAGGAAGCTCAAGATAACAAGCAGCACATCTCTCCTTTTTTTTCCATAATTTGTATATTCTCAGTTAATACCTAGACAGTAGGATCCAGTGATTTGTTTATTTGGATTCAAATAGTGGAACAGATTATTAGTGCTCATGCAGGGAGTTAATCATTATCCTGTACAGAACATAATGGGTGTTTTAAAAAATGTTAACCGATTTAATAGTGCAAGGCCACATTCAGCATATTAAGGATGTATTTAAAACTTGACACCTGAAAGAACTATAGAAATACATTCAGAATGATCCTATACAAAACTACCTAATAACAAAGAAGCATACATATAACGCAAGTGTAGAAGTTATACGTAACATCTGTACATGTATACCACCACAGGTATACTATTACCACTGAAACAACATAATTTTTCTGTTAATAAATTATGCATAACTCCTGTATAAAAATGAAACATTGGAAGTTGACACATTTGTAACAAGGAGACTAGTAATGCAGTTATTCACATCCAAAATCTTCTAAAATACATTAAGGATACCTTGAGTAAAAGGTAAGAGAAGTACTTAACATTTTCTACTAATAGTTATTTAAAGGGCTACTGGTTGTAGATTCTACTTTCTACATATCATACTACTAGCAATAAGACCTTGCAACAGTGTTTTTAAGTACAATTTACAGATTCTAGAATGCAGATTGTATTCTAGAATAGTCACATCCAGTGGTAAAATTAGTGTTTTCTTTTTTTTATTAATGTCATTATAAAAATAATTAGGGATCATTATTATGTTCTCTTGAAAAGAATACAGCTTACAAATACTCCTTTTAATTAGATTTATAGCTAAGAACCAGATGAATTAATGCTTTATTATTCAAATATTATTGAAGTAATTAGCCTATAGCAATTACTTAATATTCTGTCTAAGCTTCTACAAACTGCTTCAGATCTACCATGTTGCATGCCAAAAAGAATACAATAAAACTTTTCTATAAATGCACAATGGGAAATATCCCATCAATATAAATTTTCAGCACCCTAATTACATGAGACGTAATAACAGTGCCTCTCAAAACCAACAGAATGGCTTATTAACGATGAAAAAAAAAAAAATCAGGCAGCTTAATCAAGCTTGGCCACCCACTGTAGATACACACTTATAAGAAATAAACCGTATTTTCGGCAAAATTAAGAAAATGGTAAAAACAATAAGTACTGGGAATGTTTAAAGAAAAAAATTCATTTAATAAAAATGTTTGCAAACAATGTTACTTATAACATTTAAATTAATATTGTTGTCAGGTGCTGAATAATTCAGTTTGAAGACACTAATTTGCGAGCTCAGAATAAGCAGTGAAATTTGCTCTGCAAAAACCACCATTCAATTGATTCGATAATCATATATATATATACACTTTAACTCACACACAAACACTTCAACTGATATTTAAAAAGGAAAAACAAAACAAACAAACAAACAAAAAAACCCAAACAAACAACAACAACAACAAAAAAAAAACAATGAAAAAGCAAAGACCTTGAGAGCTAATTATGACTTATCTGCCTTGGAATTAAAATTTCATACAGAACTTGCTAAAGTCAGCAAAATGTTGATTTTTCTTGAAATGATCCTTACCTATAAGAACCTAATTTCACTTCTAAATACATATTAATTGCCTGCAACCAGAGTTACCCAAATTCATCTTCACTGCAAAGCTATTTTTCATGTCTGTCCACACAATCCTCACATTGGCATGAATTTAAGAACTTTCAATAGCAAATATATGAGCAGAGATTTTCATTCTGTGTAGCACCTAAAATTGTCACAGTTCTGGTGTGGCAGATACTTATATGTTGATGACTGGAATGAAACTGGAATTGCATCTTGAAAAGGTATCCATATACCTTCAGTAAAATAACGCATAGGCCGTTTGCATTTTTGTAGTTACTTGCCACTACCCTCATGTGTTGATGAAATTGGCTTCAAAAAAAAAAAAAAAAAAAAAAACAACACACACACACACCCTTAAGAGCTGACAATGATTTAATGTAACTCGCAGACTGTTAAGAACATAATTACCACATATATACTCAACACACTATATACAGATGCTGCAATTTCTGTTACACAGGTCTAGCCAACCCCTGTTTCTTAATAATGGCAGCAACTACTTCATCCAGGCAGCTCACACATGGCAAAAAACAGCAATGCACAAAACCATAATGCTACCCATATCCAAAAACAACAAACAAAATCCTCCAACCCCTAGTAGGCATCTAAAACACCTCATGGAGAGAACAGCTATTCTGTGTGACTATTTCCAGGATTTAGTGACCATGAATTTCAGTGTTGATTCCTCAAAGCACCCATCTGTCATTGGTCAAATGTTCCCAATATTAAGAACATAGTGCCAATTAAGAAAAGGAGATGCAATGAAGCTCCAGGCACATAAAAATGTGACTAAATATGAGTTAAATGCTAACTATACAGCAGAACCCCATATTCTGAGCTGTAAGAAACTCAAAAGGATCCAGGAATATCTAAAAGTTACAGCCTATGTCTAAGAGCATTGTCCAAACACTTTTTGAACTCCTGCGGGCTCAGTGGCATGACCACTACTCTGGGGAGCCTATAACCACAGCTGAAGTTACACAATCCAAAGATATAACAGGAAGGTAATTTTCTCCATTCCAGGATGGCTATAATATGGGCAAGTACTGAAGGGGAAACTGACCAAAACTATCAACATCTTAATCAAATGATTCTGCCACAGAATTAAGCTCTCCTTATCCAGCCCTCCACCTCCTCAGTTTTATTAGGAGACAGATATTCCTTCTTTCATTACAAAAAGGCTATAGCCATGCCAATTTAACAATTGACTCAATTAATTACCAATAAATCCAATCAATCAATCGGTTCTTAGACCATGATATTCTAAACTTAGCCAGAGATTAGATTTTTCTTCCACATTGGAAGAAAAATAAGTAACTGGGAAGAATAGAGAGGAAGTTTGCGCCGTCAGCTCGCCGAAGACGCTCAGGCTGCCGGCAGCCGCCGCACTGCCCCGNGGCGAGCGCCGCCACGCCGCTCCCAGCGCGCCCCCTGGCGGCCGCGGCTCGCGGTTGCTCGCAGGTGCCGGGTGCTGCTGCTTTCAAATCGCGCAGCTGTGTGACCTAAGGGAGCCACACGTGGCTTTCGCATCAGTCTGTTTTAAACTGTGCAAGGTTCTCGTGTCTGCAACGCTTAACAGAATTTCTAATTTAATAATAATATAAAAAGGGAAAATATAAAATACAGCATCCCAGCTCCTTTTTTTTTTGGGGGGGAGCACATATTCAAGACATTCTGTCATAAAATGGTCATTTTCCTTATGGTAAACCTCACTGTTTTCTCAATATAAAGGCTTATTTTTAGAAGAAGGGAAAAACGAAAAAACTACTCATGATTTGCAAATCTTGATATTTCATAAGTGCTTGGAATCCACCTGTAAGTTGTTTCAGATGACTACAGCGTTAAGCGTTTTGGAGTTTCTGAAGTTACGCAGGTTCAGACCACACCTGATTTCCCACTAAAACTTCTTCAAACACAGCTCCCTAAACTTATTGCTAGGTTTATAAAATTGTGCAGTTTAAATTCCATTAAGTGAGCAAAGCAAATTCTGAGGTTTTTAAAATTAACAGAGAACATACAAACAATTCTAAAATCATAACTTTTGGCCAGTTGCAATTTGAACAGAAGTTGGTTCTGATTTTCGAAAGAATCACAACATGGAGTAACAGTGAAAAGCAAACACACATGGAGAAAAACTAAGAAACATCCACCAAACAAACACACACACACAAAAAAAAAAAAAATCAAAGTGTCAAAAACTACGCATATATCAGTAGACAAAATGGAGTTGTCTCTCATTTGGGTATATCAAGTACCCAAAGTCATAATGCAGAAATGAAGGAACATCTTAATAATAATGTACATTACTCCTGAAGTGTAATCCCATTGCACCATTTCTTCATGACTCTTTTGTTCATTGTTACCCTTTAGCAATGTAAACACCCTAGAGACTATTTGATTTTGTTGTCTAGGAAAGCATAATGCTTACTGAAGAAATTCTAAAATAAAAGAACTCAACTCTGTTGACTCTTTGTGACAGAAACTGATTTTCACTTTATAGCTTGCTTACTGTTATTGCATCTCTTTATGTTCTGCAATAATTACAAGAATTTCTGCAGTAACTGATCTGTTTAGATACACACAACCCTTCAGTTATCACAGAATGTAAATATTAAATCATACTATTGTTCCACTAAGGTCTCTCTGATTATGGAAGAGAACACAAAGTTTTAACAGAATGTGAATTGTTGTTCCTCTGTAACAATAACTAACCAATTGCGCAGCTTTCTTCTTTATGTAGAAGAATATGCTGACCTCTGCAGAAACTAAATGGTCCAAGACTCACATAAACATTATATTTGAGGCATACTCATGAACATTTTTTCCCTTTTACCCTAAAATGGTTAATTATCAAATGCATTGTGCAAACACTTACTTTTGCTGTCTTAAAATTTCATATAACTTCATTATCAGTGCTACTGGCAGAAAAGTATAATGAACTCAGAGTAATGAACTTGTCTGCATTTTCTCATTGCCCCATTACAGAAGTCAATTTCTGTTATTCCCTCTTAGAAGTAATTAATTTCTCTTGATTCTTTACAACTTGGTTCCAGATAAAATAACCTGTGTTATATGCAACGACGGGCACAGATCTAACGATAGGCATTAGACTTCCCTGGACCTTTCCATGCTCTGTCAGTGTATGCATCCTAGTCCCAGCTGAAGGGGCTCTGGTTTCTTTGACCCAAGGTCTTGTCAGATACAGTATCAGTGTATGGCCTTGGCTGGGTTTTACTGAGAATGCTGTAATTAAGGTATGAGCAAGATAAGAAGAGGGGGGAAGGGTGAGTTGACACAAACAAGAAGAAGAAAAGAAGAGAGAAATGTTAGGAGCTCAAGGATTTCAGAATTAACATACCGGTAAAAAAGAAAGGTATAAAAGGAGTGGTGCAGTGCAAGGGGACAGAAACAGGAGGAAACAGAATTGGAAAATAGCAGTTCCTTATCAGCAAGGATCAGCCTATTCCAAGGAGCAACACAGAGACCCGTCCCCACTGTGCCGGTTCAGTGGAACATGAAAACAAAACAGAAACATTCAGTCTTATCAGGGTGATGTAGATATTAGTAATTAGCCTAGTAATTTATTAATCCTAGCTTTCTATTTTTCATATAAGAAATAAATAGTTGCTTTACACTCAAGTTACAGTTATCCTGCANAAAAAAAAAAAAAAAAAAAGTAACCTGTGGAAAAGTTACAGTATCTCCATTCCACACAGTCCTCGGTCATATTCTGAAATTCAGGCATATACTTAACAGCCATACTAACAGCACTAGTTAAGAGTCTTGAGACTTGCCATAGATAGCAGCAGCATGGAAAGACTCAGCAATAAAGACCAAACCACCAACCTGTCAAAGAAAAATTTGGTACTGAATTTAAAACAAATTACCAGCCTCACTAATTTGGAAATAGATAAGGAGTGTAAGAGGACAGATCAGGAGAAAGATCTGTAACAGTGAAGCAGGAACTCTAAAGCAGACGCAAGCATTCAGCCTTTAAAATCATTGCAGCAACAATCCTGCTTCCAGTGCTAGGACTGCTGGAGCAAAGGGTTATGTCTGAAAGCATGGTAATTTGTTCTCCTGGATATTTTTTCCTGATCCTTCTCTCTCGAGCTCTTAGATTCCATCAATACCTTTCATCAGGTTTTCATTATCTATCATTCCTTCTGCCAGGAGTTCATCAGTGCTCCATTCTCAACTGCTTTCAGTGCTTTTGCTGTTCTAGATCTCCCACCAACACAATTGCTGGTCATCCCAGTATTTGTCACCCCTCACCACTGGACTTCTTTCTGGCTGTTATGAGATATACTCTGCCAATTCTTATCATTAAGATGTCCAACTCTCTGCAACATTATGGATTCTTGCCTTCAACAATCCTAACACTATTCATCTTCAGCACCTGAAGTTTGACTGATTCGAAACACTATCTTTAGCTTCCACAGAATGGTATTTGTGAAGGACAGCCTAGCTGACTCATACCAACTGGCTTATATCTTTCGTTTTACAAGAAGAACAAATCCTCACTTGTAAACGTTCTCTTAGAACCCTGTTGAATCTCAGTCTCTCAAGCATCACCTCAAGTGTTCATAAAATGCTCTATAATCAATTACAAATATGCTCCAGGAGCTGTATAATTCTGTAGTCTGTGGCAAAGCCAACGTGCTATCAATAAAACTAGCAACAAATCATTTACTGGGACACTCTGCATGTTGCAGTAACAGGGTTACTGGAAATAGATATTAAAACAGAGGAAGGTAGAAAATGTTAGTGGTCTTTCTTGGAACTCTGAAGCAAAAGAGAAAATTGAAGTTTAATTCTGGAAGAGTGTATGTTACTACATGCCTGTTCATTGATTTTCTTCTATTACAGTCAAGGTAGAAAGGTTAGGTTTCTTGCTCTTTTTGTTGTGAATCATATCTCACTTTTTTAAAAGGGAAGTGAAGTGGTAGTTCTTTTCCTGTTCTTGGCTAACATTTCTCAAATGATGTTGCAGCAGTTCATAAAGGTTCTTCCTGGGGTTTGTCATTCTTAACACCTTGAATTAACTCAGGTAATTAATGTGAAATTTTAAAATTTCATGTTGATGTAAGGGAAAAATAATATCATAGTTTTTTTGTTTGTTTGTTGAATCTTTTTAGATAACATGTATCCTGCACAGAAATCAGGAGACACAGAAAACAAAATGATTGAATAATTTTTCACTTCAAACATAATCCAATTATAACCAGTATTATAGTTATTCTGTGTTACCTAATTTGCAATCACTTTAATGCAACCAGCTGTTACATTTATTTCTTACCATGGTTTTCCTTCATACCTGTGATATGAGAGTTGTTATCCTAGCCTGCTAGCTGAATTTCTAATCCATAATTTCTACTTCGAACCACATATTGCAGGCTGCAATCATGTATGATTTTTCTTGTGTTTAACTACTAAACACAAGGGGCTTCACACCTTCCTTTTGCAGCCAGGAAGGCCAATGGCATCCTGGGCTGCATCAAGAGAGGGGTGGCCAGCAGGGAGAGGGAGGGGATCGTCCCCCTCTATTCTGCCCTTGGAAGGCCCCATCTGGAGTGCTGTGTCCAGGCCTGGGGCCCCCAGCACAGAGGGGATGTGGAGCTGTTGGAGCGGGTCCAGAGGAGGGTCACCAGAATGACCAGAGGGCTGGAGCACCTCTCCTGTGAGGAAAGGTTGAGGGAGTTGGGACCGTTCAGCTTGGAAGAGAGACGGCTCCGGGGAGACCTCACTGCAGCCTTCCAGTACTTAAAAGGAGCTTACAGGCAGGAGGGGGACTGACTTTTGACACAGGTGGATAATGGTAGGACGAAGGGGAATGGGCTAAAAGTGAAAGAGGGGAGGTTTAGGTTGGACATCAGGAAGAAATTCTTCCCTGAGAGAGTGGTGAGGCACTGGCACAGGCTGCCCAGAGAAGCTATGGATGCCCCATCCCTGGCTGTGTCCAAGGCCAGGCTGGATGGGTTCCTGGGCAGTTTGATCCAGTGAGCTAGTGGCTGGCAACCTTGTCCGTGGCAGGGGGGTTAGAACTAGACGATCTTTGAGGTCCCTTCCAACCTACGCCATTCTATGATTCTTGAGAGTTAACACTGGGCACCGAAGGTCGGATTTTCCCTACTGCTATGTACTTGCAAGCATTTGTTGATGAAGTTCTATCAACAGGCCAAAATGTTTTCAGTCTGATAAATATCATGCAGCTTTTGTGTACTGATTAAATTTGTCTTGGAATAAAGATCAATCATTTTCACATAAGCTCTTTCAGAAATAATTGAAGGTATTTGCAAACATTGTACTCCTTGTTACAGGTTAAGTGGCCTAACATAATTGCTTCATTTTGAACTGCTGATTCACTGATCAGTAATTTGCCTTCTGTCAAAGAAAGCTTTCCTAACACCACTTGTTGAAAGACCAAAGTACAACCACTAAGTAACCTCAGAACCATTAGCCTGACCTCTGTATTGCCCCTTTTACCTTCTTCAATTACACTCAAGAAGTTCTGACACAAGATACTCAAGGCTTTTTTTTTGTTTTCCAGAATTCAAACGGCATGATATAGCCATTCAATAGTAGTCTTCACACAATTAATAATAAAAATCAAAAATTATTTATGAAGAAAATACATCCCAGAAAATCATTCAGCTCCTCCAATGTTTTGAACTACCTCATAATGTCAATTAACGTTCTACACCATTGTCAAAATATCTTTAAATGGACAGAATTGCACTGAGACTAATTTCACTAAATTGAAAAGAAGGTGCACTTAAACTTTCATTTGTTTTTAAATTGTCAGTTCATTTGTCATTTTGTTTAAATATTTTCATCTTGGAAATAAATTCACACAACTTATGAAGAAATGCATCTTGTTTGCTGACAGTCATTTAGCCTACTTAATATGCTGTCACTCAAACTATAATTACATTTTAATTGAGTTGGGATACAGATATTAACAATTAACAGTTTTTTTTAAAAAAGAAAATACTTGCTTATTAACATTTGAAGACATACGCCAAATGCAACTCAGAATGCAAGGATGCAAAATTGTTCAGCTGAAAGATTTTTTTTAAAAGTCTGCAGTTTCTTTGGGGCTGTTGAAATCTCATAAAAGGGAAACTTTGCATTAAGCTCATAAAAGCACAGCTCCTAATCAGAGAATTATTTCTGCTTACCCAGTCCCAAATCCCCATTGCTGTCACGGTCTAACATCTGCTTTAGTATTACTTTATCAAATTTTGTTTCTGAATTTGACAATAAATCAATAATGTGACAAAACTAAGCTACAGATAACTTCTCTGTTAGTAAGTGTTCTCATACTGAACTTCACCACTGCATCTGTCATACAGTTAACCTTGAATCTCAAAGAGCATCTTAAGAACAACCCACAGTGAATACTGAATTCTATATTCTTTTTCTTAAAAAGGGAAGACACGCTAAATACTTTTAATGGTATAAACACTGTGACATTTGGATATACTATGCTTATTTTGCAAATTAAGAAATAAGGCATGTAGGAAAAACTTATCTAGGCACATCTGTGCCACTATCATTTTATCTCCAGGTTATAAACCCAGTTAATATAGTGCCAGTATCTCATCATCTTTTGTTTCCAATTCTTCTTCTTATCAGTAAACACAGTTGAGGAATGGTACAAGGTGTAACCCCTGTTTAATATTAGCCTTATAAATCAATTATTATTCTCTGTATTTTACTAAAAAAAAATCCATCTCAGGAGGTGACAATTATTTATTCAAATGATTATATTTCAGCAGCAAAAGCGTCTCTAGTGTACATAGGATTACTAGCTAAGTATACAATCAAAGTGGCATACACTGTGGTGTGTAGGTGGGAAGGAGGATGAGGAAAATCTATTTCATTGTACTGGAGGCTGACACCAAGTTAAAAGGAAAAAAACTAAACCCATCTTTTAATAATCATTGCCAGTACTTCATAGCACTGATTTCAAATCTAAGAAAAAAAAAATCTTTCAAAACTAAGGAAAACAAACAAAATCCTCTATACACTGTTGTGTGAACATGAAACTTAAAAACAGATATTAGGATTGGATTACAGGAGTTCTGTTTTGGAGTTTTGTTTTCAATCAACAAGAGCAGCAACAGGTAAAGGACCATATCTAGTCCTGCAGTGTCTTATGAAATGCAACTTCTTTGTCATGTACAGTTTTTCCTCTTCTCTCCCAAATATACAAGAGATTTTCCTAATATTTAGTATTACCATATTCTAAATGATTGCAAGAGGGCCTAGCTATCTCAAGCAGAAATTGGGGCAATTTATTATTTTATTTTTCTCATATAAAAAGACTCAGTTTCCAAAGCAATAGCTTGGCACTTTTCCTATCTGGTCAATGTTTGAGTAAATATTCATTAGCTGCCATGCCTCTGGTGAGCCACTGGCTGTCATCTCGTGTTTAATCACCTGCCTAACCCAATTCCATAGGCTAACATTAACCGCATACGTCTCAAATATTCCTGCCAGAACTTCAGGCCCTCCAGTACAGCACTTGTCTTTCCACAGAGTTGCTAGAAAGCCACCTATATATTTTCTAGCACAGAAAGATATCTAAATCACTCTCTCCAAGATAACCCAGCCCTTCAAGGACTGTGTTTACATAGTACCCAATGCTCTGGATTTCTACTAAATGTATAATTAGAAGCATATGAAGATTGAAGTTTAACACACACAGCTTTCAATGAAAACATAACTCAAGATTTAAAAGGCCCTTTAAGTACTTCTCCAATTCATTTCAAAAAAAAAAAAAAAAGAAAAAGAAAAAGAAAAGAAAAGGAGATGTAAGAAAGTACCTTGTGTGCATCTCCCACACATCTTATTATCAAATTCTTCATAGACTTAAAGTAAATTTGTCACCATCTTTTAGCATCAGTGCAATGAAGACAGAAGACATAGAAGTCTACTCATGTGTAGTAGCTAGACAAGTTTTTCTACATGCACAAAATAAACAGTATTTCCAAAACGGCTACATACAGATGAAAGAAAAGAACAAACAGAATTTTTGTTAGGTTCTGTAAACATTAAAACACATTTTTTTGTGCGTTTCTCAGAAGTTATTAGGTGCACTTTTACTGTACAGGGCAGAAGGGTGACAGATGACATTATTTTTCTGTGTTTTTGCATTCTAGTTCAAAGCACAAGTCCCCTCTACACGCTAGCTTTCTCCTGTATAACTCTCTGTGAATAGTGAGCACTTAGGGGGAGCTAAGATACAAACTCTCATACAACCCATCTTAAGCTTTTAAATCACCCATGAGAAAACTGTGAAATAGTTTCCACTCAAACAGTGTATATGGTTTATTAGCTTTGCTTTGAAAGGGTTTAGCTGCTTTTTGCTGAATTTGGGTTGGAAGGGACCTTAAAGATCCCCTAGTTCCAACCCCCCTGCCATGGGCAGGGACACCTCCCACTAGACCAGGCTGCTCAGAGCCCCATCCAGCCTGGCCTTGGACACTTCCATGGAGGGGGCTTCCACAGCCTCTCTGGGCAACCTGTTCCAGTGCCTCACCACTCTCACAGTAAAGAATTTCGTTCTGACATTAATCTAGATCTACCCTACCTAAACAAAGGAGGTAATTAAAGGGAACTACAGAAAAGAAAAGAAAAAAAAACAAACACAATCAACCAACCAACAAAAAAACAACACAGATGTACATCCAACACCATGCACCAAGAAGTGCATTCAGTCATTTCAATGACCACAGGTAAAAACACTTTCTTGCTTTTAACTATTTTTTTCTAGAAAGGTAAAATTACCTTTTTGTTTGCTTGCTTGCTTATGGTTTTGTTAATAATTTTTATTGTTGGTTTTGTTTGTTTCATTTGTTTTAATGTAAGTATTGCCTTATAAAGAGATCAGTTTAGGCATACAACTTCTTCTTGCTCTGAACAGTGATGTTCACTGGTCCCATTTTCTTTTTGTGCTTATTTAAGGCAGCAATGTCAAGCATAGAATAATTGGATTCTGTTCCTAGTAGGAGTACAACTTCCCTGGCACATACAGCCCTTTCTGAGGGTTTGAAGCTGAGAAGGTTGGGTTCTAGAACTACTGCGATCTACAGATAATTAGACTTTCGAGAAAGTGCTATGTAGAGAGACTGCACAACTTTGCTCACCAGTCCACACCAACGATTACCAGCAGCCAAAGTAGAATAGTTTAGTGGAGAAAAAAAAAAGGTAAAAAGGGTTTTAAGAGTTATTATTCCCTTTCCTTTATCCACAAGAAGCATAAAACAGACACAAGTACTACTCAGCAACCTGGGAAAGAAATGATGTCTGAATCCCCAGTCATTCACATGAGGCAACAGTCTGTACAGAAGCAACAGTGAGCACGACTGACCACAAACAGAGCTATGGATCATAATATTTTTCCTTCATTACTATGTCTAGTAATAAAAAGCCTGTTTAGGCAATGATATCAGTATAAAATAAGACTTCTTCAGGAAAGTTGTTAAAATACTTTCTTAAAACTATTTGTTTTAAATATTGAAACAGTGAACTTTTTCCAAAGTTATTCAGAACTAAATGTCTGAAGTAATGATTTCTAGATTAATAAGTAATGCATATTTACTACAGTAATTTCCCATGCATCTAAAGAAAGTTTCAGACTAATTTTTTCGAATTATTGAGGAGAGGGAACCACATGGATGTAAAAAACTAATGGAAGGAATTAGCTCACTTGGAAACCCAGCAGTCACATTCTCAGATCCTGCTGTAACTAGTAACAGTTTACACAAACAAGAAATCTTATACTAAGTTCTTCTTCCTTCTGAGAAAATTCTTGAAATTACAGCAACACATCAATAATTTTAAGAAGAGCTCTTACCTTCTGAATAGCCCTGGCCCATATTGCTTTTGAAAAATTACTTCCAGTTTGATCTTTATTTTTCCTGGAGAAAGAAAAAAAAGTACTCAGAATAATCAAGTAGGAAAAAAATAATAGTAATTAAAGAACTCAAGTGTATGGACAAACTGATCTAAGCTAGGTAGAATCATCATCTTTTTTTTCTGTGTTTCTTCTACATATAGTATCCTCTATAGATTAGAAAATATTAGCTCTATAGATGTCATCCTTAATACGAATTCATGAAAACTTCTCCTGGTAATTAGTGTAAGGATGACCTTATACCTAGTAGGAAAAGAGCTGATCTGGAATCACATGGCATCATCCTCCTACTCAATAATATGTTAAGTTGTTCAGTAAGTATTCTATCAGTGAGTGGATTCACAAGTTGGCCATAGTAATTTCAAACAAGCCAGGCTTAAAAATGTAGAAAAACTCTTCCTTACAATCTCGTTAGCTCTCAACATGGAATACTTATTTTATTCATATATGACAAATGATATATTATGAACTAGATCAATATTTACAGGGATAAGCAGGTTAAAAGTCAAATCTAGATCATGTTTTCTGAAGGGCAAATAAAAGAAAACCTAGTATTCCTATTTCAAACATCTTCATTTTAAAGGATTTAATTATTAGATATTACATATAAAAATGATTAGGTCTTGATTATTAATATTTTTCTTATTTTCGTTAAATGAGGAGGTGATCCGAGACAGCCAGCATGGCTTCACCAAGGGCAGGTTGTGCCTGACCAATCTGGTGGCCTTCTATGATGGAGTGACGGCATCGGTGGGCCAAGGGAGGGTGACGGATGTCGTCTACCTGGACTTGTGCAAGGCCTTTGACATGGTCCCGCACCATCTCCTTATCCCTAAACTGGAGAGATGTGGATTTGATGGGTGGACTCTTCACTGGATAAAGAACTGGCTGGATGGTCACAGCCAAAGGGTTGTAGCCAATGGCTCTACCTCCAGGTGGAGACCAGTCACAAGCAGTGTCCCGCAGGAGTCCGTCTTGGGACCGGTGCTCTTCAACATCTTTATTGATGACTTAGACTGTGGGATCGAGTGCACCCTCAGCAAGTTTGCTGATGACACCAACCTGAGTGGTGCAGTTGATACCCCTGAAGGAAGGGATGCCATCCAGAGGGACCTGGACAGGCTGGAAAAGTGGGCCCACGAGAACCTGATGAGGTTCAACAAGGCCAAGTGCAAGGTGCTGCACTTGGGTCAGGGCAATCCCAGGTACAGACTGGGAGAAGAACTCCTTGAGAGCAGCCCTGCGGAGAAGGACTTGGGCATTGTGATTGACGAAAAGCTGGCCATGAGCCGGCAGTGCGCTCTCGCAGCCAGGAAGGCCAACGGCATCCTGGGCTGCATCAAGAGAGGGGTGGCCAGCAGGGAGAGGGAGGGGATCGTCCCCCTCTACTCCGCCCTTGTAAGGCCCCATCTGGAGTGCTGTGTCCAGGCCTGGGGCCCCCAGCACAGAGGGGATGTGGAGCTGTAGGAGCGGGTCCAGAGGAGGGCCACCAAAATGATCAGAGGTCTGGAGCACCTCTCCTGTGAGGAAAGGTTGAGGGAGTTGGGACTGTTCAGCTTGGAAAAGAGAAGGCTCCGGGGAGACCTCACTCTGGCCTTCCAGTACTTGAAAGGAGCTTACAGGCAGGAGGGGGACCGACTTTTCACACAGGTGGATAATGGTAGGACAAGGGGGAATGTAACATTCAAATGTTACATAACTCGATTATAATGAGATTTCATTATTCAACTGTTTTACCACACCTGTGAAGAACTTCAGTTCAAGTTTTAATATACTAATTCAGTTCATGGCTGTTATGCACAGGGTAAAATCATTAGTATAGTCTCCAGCACTTTTACAAGAATCTAAGTAGCTCAAAAGATACTGCCTCATGCAATATGAGGGTGGTAGTAAAATGAAAGTATACAGTAAAATTCTGTATGTACAATATATGGAGAACAGTAGCAGCCTACCCAGTAAGTAAGATTACAGAGTATTTATATTTTAGGTTCACATGTTCCTACATAATTATCTTGGACTTTTGGAATAGTGTTCTTTAATTTGAGGAGAAGAATGTTCTCCCTGATATGCACAGCTGAATGAACATGATGCAAATGAAGTATGAAGAGGCCTGTCTTACCCTGCTTTCATCTTTGGGGCTGCATATTTGCAGGTTCAGCCTTTTTATTATTATTATTACACGGTAAGTCATCCATATTTTATTAGTGACTAGTACACTATCTCATAGCTGTTAATCAGATGGGAAATACTAGGCAATAAATAACATCAGGAATTCTTGAGGTAATTTTCTTCAAGGCCAGATGGAGAATTAGTTATCAATGTTCAGAAGGAATATAGAGAAAAAAAAAATATCTCTCTGTTTTAAGTGACAGTAACTAGGGATAAGATTGTTCTGAAGTTTTAAGGGATAACATACAAGGCAGCCAGAACCGTTTAGCTGGTTTGGATTACTTTTAAGAAGTCATTGGTTTGTGATCAGACTGCTCAGCAGTACAGACACACAAGGCTGTTCAGCACATTCCTCCTTATTCCAGTGCAGATATGCCATATAAAAACTCAGCATAGACAGGGTAGAAGCATCTTTTTATCCATCCCCTTCCTGCTAACACAGATGTTGATGCAGTTTCAATGAAAAAAATGATCATTAGATTTCTGTTCATATCTATTAAAACTAACTAGTTACCAGGCAGGAAATCAACTGTGGTTTCTAAAAAGTTCTTGGTAGCTCACAATGATGAAAAGGAGAAATGAGAGAATTCTCATGATGAGAAGACCAGCAATACCCAGGTAAAATGAAATAAGCACATAGCCCAGGTCAAAGTTTTGATGCACTGTACATCAGACCTGTTAAACTTTCACATTTCCTTTTTGTAAGATCCAAAACAACTGCTGTTGAAGTTTTTCACCAACAGAGGACATGTGTATACACAGAAATGCACAGACTAGACAAACATGAAGGCTGTTCAAATTCTTATCAAAAACTCTAAGGATTTTTAATAAAGCACAAAAATTACACTGACAGTTCTATTTATTTAGATGTTTTCCCTATCAATTTTGTTGCCCAAATATATGAAAATTGGACCAATGTTTCAAAGACAACTTGTATTTTCATGGCACTCTTTGTAAAATTATATCCCAATAGATTTTGTTGTAAAGCAGTTAATTACAGAGCAGTTGCAGTGTAGCCACATCCAGACAAATAATGACATCCTCTGAATGCTTATTTGTTCGCAACAGACAGTCTAAAACATCTGCATTGATTTCTATTTGTCATTAAAATTGATTCAACCAGCTCTGAATATAACTGGAAATGAACTATGGAAGAAAAATTGAAACAGTTAGACTATGTTTTCCTTCTCAAAAATGCATGTTATGAAATGTTTTTTAATCAGCAGTTTCCACTCCCCACTACCAATTGTGAGGCTGGAATTAATATATAATGCTTAAATTAATCTCTAGTAGATTGATCAAAAAGAACTCTAGCTAGGTAGTACAGTACCCTAAAACTGTACTTCATTTCTTTTTGCTTCCTTTAAAGAACTTCCTGAAAAACAACTGGCAATGCTCATCCTTGTAAGAACATGGAATATTCTGATGATCATTTATAGTTCACTTCCCCATTCCTTTACAGTTCAGAAGGATGGTGGAAAAAAAATATGTAAACATGAAGAATAGCTTCAGTGTTCTTCATGATACCAGAAAAGGATACTTTCAAGTACTAAGTTTCTAAGGCTTCTGGAAAATGCACATTTTAATGCATGTTGGAAGCATATAGTAAATTCATAGGATACCTGAAACTTTTGAGGGAGGATTTACACAGTAAATGGTGCAGTGAGACACATCAGCAGAGCTCTCCGGGGAAGTTGCTGCCAGAGTTTAGCACATTGGGTCAAAGTGACATTGGTAACATTACATACACCTGGCTACAATAAACTTTGGTATGGCACCTGCCAGGAGATTATCTGAAGCTAGATGCACTGAAATTCTTTCCAGCTGAAAACAAAGTGCCTTGTATCACTAGTTTTCACATCAAGTCTCCTATCTAGTAGGAAAGAACATTATTCTGATTGAAAAGTGTATCTGTGATTCAGAACCTGTAAAAATACTATCTCAGACTTCAGAATTGCCATGCTACAAAGCTATAAATTAATTTTAACTCATGTCACTGTCCTCAATTATGCAGTGCAGATAAAAGAATCACTATAATATTAAAAAGCTGTGTAATGTGTTGCAGTTCAGTAAAACACTGGGAAGAACTGTAGGTAGTACACATGCATCTTAGCTGTAACATATGAAGAGGAAATACATGACAAAAAAAAAAAAAAAAAGAAAGAAAGAAAAGAATTAAGAAGAGAGCTAGGCTTTCCGCAGTTAGCTAAATCACAGTAAGACTTATAAAAAATTTCATAAAATTTAGCATTACATAACTACCTTACACATATATGCATGTGTGTATATATATACATATTCTCATGTCTTAGTGACAACAGAAGGCAGACTTTGCTCCAAGATGCCTTTCCTAGAGCATTAAATCTATACCCCAGCACAAGTTCCCACTTGCAGATTCTCAAGCTACACTACCTAATTTAGTTTCCAAATACTACAACAGAGAAATAACTTGTTTGTAGGTCAGCCACTCATTTCTACAGCAAAATTTAAACTTGACTATACCCTTTTATTTCACGTTTTCTTTCTTAATATCTCCACTTACAAGTTTTAGAAGCTTTAATATCATCTTCAACTGTCTGTCCAAATGATGCTTATATTACAACTGTTCTTCACTTAGAATAATTACTAAGAATAGTTCACATGGAATATTCACTTAGAATAATTTACATTTACAGTTCTGTGTTCTTGGTGGTTTTGTTTTCTTTGGGACAAGTAGCTAGATTTCATCTCATCAGCTTGTATTCTGAAAGCAATGTTATTTGTGCCAATGAAATAATATTTTCTGATTTCAAGATCATCTTGTATACCTACTCAAGTTAACACTTAGCACAGCAATAACATACATCTAATAACCATTCATATATAAACATCTAGTAACATACAAACAGAAACAAAGTCGCTTACATTTATACTTTAGATAAGTGCTTAGAGATTTTCTTTCCACAATTTTTCATGCTACCTCCACAATCATTAATAACCTAAGCATTATAACAAGGCCTACACATTTTGACCCACATCTAGAGTGAAATTTCTAGGTATGCATTCATCCCCATAGTGAAACTCACTTTTTTTAAGTCCAAATGTGCCCTCCACTTCTTCCTTATATTTTCATACACATAATTCAACATTGATCTTCCCATTTTCCCAAAGACATTTGTTCTTGCTTGGCTTTTAGAAACACCTGATTAACAGTCTGTTATCTACACAGGTGCTCAAGATACCCTGTCAATAACTGCAGTCTTTACC
>VXAV01010565.1:211291-224852 GCA_013399715.1 Alectura lathami | reverse complement strand
CCCTGCTCCCGCCGCCGTCTCGCGCCCGGGGCGGTGCAGAGCTGGGAGTCGCCTCTGCCGAGCGGGACAAAACCCGTCCTCGCTCCCTGCCCTTCCCCTCGGTGCTCCCGCTGCCGCCGGTTGGCTCGTCCCTCGCTCGCGGTGCCTGCAGCCCCTGGAGGTAAGGGGCTGTGCCGCCTCAGTGCGGCTGTTGTCACCGCGCCTCTCGGATACCCCCCCCCCTCCCCCCACAGCGCCGCGGGCGAGTCCCGGGCCGGTTCGCTGCGCTGAGCGTGAGGTTTCGCTTCCGCGGCCCCTCAGGAGGGGCTTCAGCTCGGTGCGGCGAAGGGAAGAGGAGCGCGGGGGCCCCGCTGCGTGCCTGGTCTCTGCGTTCTTCTTTCGCCCTTGGTAACCTTTTTTTCTTTCTCTCCCTCTTCGTAAGTGATTCTGGTCCCTCTGTGCCTCTGTCATCAACATCATGTAGCTACATTACGTTTTAACTTTGATACCTGATGTTAGACCGTCTCACCAGGTGTTTCATTTCCAGAATATCTACAGAGCTATGCCTGCTTTCTGCACCTCTTCCCCTAACAGTGGCTCTGGTTGGAAGTTTTGCTCAGTTAATCAAGATAGCTTATTTAGAGCCTTGTCGTCATGATTCTAGTTGTTTCTGGGAATAGTGTAGTGATGTTTTCTTCATATGTTGTGTAATCATAAGAAACTTATAATGCCTTTGGTGAGGAGCTATGAACTTTTGGAATGCTCGTTACAGTAATGGCTGTTGAGGTGAGCCAGTTCCGCTCCAAAGGTTTGTGTTAGTTGGCAGGACTGACTGCAGGACAAGAGCAAGCTTCTTGTTAAACACTGTCAGTGTTAAAATTAGAAATATACTGTAACAAGGACTGCAATCCATGCATTGCAACGCATCGAATCAGTTTTGGACTTTGATTTTATTTCATAATAAACAATGTCTCTGTACTCAGGCAGATTTGGCTGTGTGTATATTATAAATCACTTAAAGTTGTTTACCCAAAACAATCGCTTGCCCCATGGCAAAGAACACTGTGTAGAGGCCTGTTTGGTAATAAAGAATATTCAAAGAACAAAATGGAAAAGTAAGGATTTCTTGAATTGTAACAATTTGGAAAGTTTCACTATGGTGTGGTTGATTACACTGCTAATTAGCAGAGACTATTATTGTTAGTGACTATTATATCACTATACAAAAGCCAAAAGCTGGTGAGAAGTTTTAATTGTTTTATTTCTAGCATCTGGTTCCAATTTTGTTTGTTATTTCAACATTCTGGAGCACAGTGGAGCTGAACTAAAAACACCCCCTCTTGGCCAACAGATTTATCTTCAGAGACTTCAAGGTCACTCAAGGAAGACAAACTGAGTGACTCAATCTTTGATGCATACTTGCTGCCCTTCAGTTGGAGATTTTATTTATTTTTATGTTTTCCAGCTTTAATGTGTCTTGACCTTGCAAAATTTTCTTCTTTTAAAGCAGTGTAAATGAATTCTGTAGGCTTGGTTATGGCTAGTTTGTTACAGAATCTGTGGTATTTCATAATAATGAAATTTGATCAAAGCTTTTGCAGATTATGCATGACTTGCTTACTTATATGAGAGTTCTTGACGTAGGTGTAAAGTTCATTACTCTCTGTGCTTTCCAAGGTATGTAGGCCATAAACTTGGGAGCTGCAACCATCTTAGCAGACCCTTTGATGCATGTAGGAATCATTCACTCCTTAAATTATTTTGAGCATTCATGACTCCTTTATGGAAAAATCTAGGAAGCTTTTTGTTTGCTAGCACATGGAAACAGCACTTTTTAATATGGAAAATTATCTTTATGTACAGATAAGCATAATATGTGTATAATGCATATAAAACATAAGGTTTAAACCTGTATTTATACCAATAAGATGCAGCTCTGCAGAAATCAAAGTTTTAACTGCAGGTAATGATGGCCCTCTTCTGTCATATACTTTCCTGTAAGAAGGAAGGAGTGAATTTCCTGAAGAGCGATTAAAGCTCCACATCAACAATGCATTTCACTATTTAAATGAATAACTCCACTTATATGATGCTACTTGTATACTTAAGGTTTTGGAAGAGGCAAATAATTCACACACATGTAGGACTGTGAAATACTCAAACACTTCACTTTCTGTAGATGACTATTCTCCTGTTTGATAGAACATTTCAGATAGGAGAACTGCAGACAATAAAAAATAATCTGATTTTTTAATGACACTTTCATGTCTCCAAACACTTCTGTACTTTTTTTCCTCCAAATAAGTGGCATACACGCAAGATCCTTAACATGCGACTTAAACCTGTTTGTTAGATCACATGCATGAATTGTTCTCAAAAAAAAAAAGTGTACGCAGCTATTATATCCTGGATTTGTTGTTGAAGCATTTAATGACAGTGAAAGAAAAATGGGATTTTATATTTTTGCATGCATTTTGATTTTCTGCTTGGCAAGAGAGCATCTCATGACACATTTCTAGCAAGCTTGAAATAATAGGTTATGGGGTAATGCTAACTTCAAGGAGGTGCAGGTTATTCTACTGTACCTTATTACAGTGCATAGAGAACAATAGTTCTGAGTTGCTGATGTTTTCACTGCCCCATTTTCCAGTTTAAGAACAACATAAACTATTTTAATTAATATTGTGTCACCAAATGGTTTTGAAATGGCCAATTGAATTCTGCCAAGATAGAGTCTTTTGATGAAAACATATCTTTATTGATTGTAGGAGAAGAAAATCATTCTTAAAATGAAATCCAGAGAAAAATCATATCCCTCGGAGAAAATTTCTGAGTGGCAGGCTGAGATTAACATCATAAAATTGAATTTGTGCTGCAAACCTTTGATGTAATCAGCAGCTGGGAGATGGTGTTGCCCTTACTGTGCTCCTTCTGATTGTGGTGAATTATTGTGTGGAATGAAATAAGTGTTTCTTGTGTCACTCGTTCAAGAAATACAAACAAGGTATTACTAGGCGGTTCTTGCTAGTTAAAATGGGTTGTATTGATTCCTGGTCCCAGCCTCTTGCTCCCTTGGATTGTAAAAGCAGTATGCTCGTGCCCCAGGGGAGGTCTGGTGGTCACTCAGCAGTGACTCCTGTGCCTGACTAGGTTGTAGCCCTAGAAGGCCTCAGGAGGAGTCCCATTCGATCTTAAACTAGAAGTGTGGTGGCAGGCAGGGTCTCCAGAATGAAAATGAGAGGATGAAGCCACCAAAGGAAAGTAGAGGAAAAGGTGTGGAATAGTGCAAGTCCTGGGAAAATGTATTAAAATGCCAAGAGGTGGGACACAGAATAGAAATGTCGGTGACTGACTGGAGTGCTTGAGCTGTTGCCCACCATCTGCCTAGATACACTAACAACTTGAAATACAGAAATATTGTGTATTCTTGTGTCTGTGTGTACAACAAATATTTAAGGAGCCAATTATTAGTTCTATTGTGTGATGTGCTAAATACTAATTGGTTTTTAATTAAAAAAAATTTCATGACACATCGTTCAGTATCTTATTTGTTGCTTTTTATTACCTTAAAAGTATTTTTCTTACCTTTTGTCTTCTCTTGCTGTTTAGTCATCTTGCTTCTACACTTCTTTCTCAGTTTGCATTTCTCTTTTCTAATTTATTGCAAACCTATACAAAACTGCATAGAATCATAGAATGGCTTGGGTTGGAAGGGACCTCAAAGATCATCTACTTCCAACCCCCCTGCCATGGACAGGGCTGCCAGCCACTGGCTCACTACATCAAATTGCCCAGGAACCCATCCAGCCTGGCCTTGGACACAGCCAGGGATGGGGCAGCCACAGCTTCTCTGGGCAGCCTGTGCCCGCGCCTCACCACTCTCTCAGGGAAGAATTTCTTCCTGATGTCCAACCTAAACCTCCCCTCTTTCACTTTTAGCCCATTCCCCCTTGTCCCACCATTATCCACCCGTGTGAAAAGTCAGTTCCCCTCCTGCCTGTAAGCTCCTTTCAAGTACTGGAAGGCTGCAATGAGGTCTCCCCGGAGCCTTCTCTTTTCCAAGCTGAACAGTCCCAGCTCCCTCAACCTTTCCTCACAGGAGAGGTGCTCCAGACCTCTGATCATTCTGGTGTGCCTCCTCTGGACCCGCTCCAACAGCTCCACATCCCCTCTGTGCTGGGGGCCCAGGCCTGGACACAGTCCTCCAGATGGGGTCTTCCAAGGGCAGAGTAGAGGGGGACGATCCCCTCCCTCTCCCTGCTGGCCACCCCTCTCTTGATGCAGCCCAGGATGCCATTGGCCTTCCTGGCTGCGAGAGCGCACTGCCGGCTCATGGCCAGCTTTTCGTCAATCACAATGCCCAAGTCCTTCTGTGCAGGGCTGCTCTCAAGTTTTTCTCCCACTCTGTGGGATTGCAACACCTTGCACTTGGCCTTGTTGAACCTCATCAGGTTCTCGTAAGCCCACTTTTCCAGCCTGTCCATGTACACTTTAATGAGGGTGGGAGGGGCAGCTATACACTGTTTTGTGTAGCTGTCAAGAATATAAAAATGTTTGGACAAACTGAGAAGATGTCTGTTGCTTTTATAAAATTTTCAATAACCTAATCAGTTTGTTCAAATATTTGAATTTTAAATTCAATACAGACAGCTAAGTGCTTCTCATCTCTTAATACTTTTGGGATTGTAAAACAATTTCTGCATCATCTTCTCTGCTCAACCTCATGCAGTCCACTGTTTAACTGGATTTTTGAAACAACTGACCTTGTATTGATAGCATAGGTTGCACAGAAAATACGAGGTAAGTAAAAGAACAAAGCCAGAAAAGGTTTTATGACATCATGATTTTTATCTTGAGTCATATTTCATATAATTTTTTTTTAATTTTGCCTGTGTACACAGTTGTTCTCCTTCCCCAAATAAGCTCTAAGTTCCTATTCAATAGCTTTTGTTATGGGGTGTTCTGTAGCTATGAGAAGGAGGTTTCTGTTGAAACCAGTGTTTTATTACATGAACTTTTGAGATTACATCTTGGGCAATCTCACTTCCTTATTTTAAGGTCCTTGACCCATATTAGAACCAATGACTTCTGAAGTCTGCATTTAAAATTCAAGATATGGATAATGAAGAAGTGATTCCTGTAACTGTAGTTGTTTAATATCATTCCAGGTACTTTATATAGGATACCTTCTTTTATGCTTTTGAGCAAGCTCTGCCTGTAAATAAATGCAGAGCCAAATAAGGAATGTAAGCCATGGGTGATAGTGAGAGCAAAACATAACCCTCATCTTTCTCAAGTCACTATGAACATGTGCTTAGAAGGGTGTCCAAGATCACATGTCCTGCTCCCTGCACCCTTACTGCTTTTGAATGAACTTCTAAATGCAGAGCAGCTTCTCTAGAACTGTAATTGCCCACAGCTTCTCAAAGAGTTTTGGTTCTGTATAAATAGTCCAAAGTTGTTAAAATAGTGCAAATGATGTCCTCCAAGCTGTGTGAAGTGGGAAAGCGTTCCAAGTTGAGAGGTTTATGCTGTTGTTCCAGTGTGAAATGTTCATAAAACCAGGGACAGGATGGTGGAGATGTGACATGTTGGAGGCGGAATGAACTGGCATGGTTTTAAGTAAGAACAACATATATTTTTTCGACAGTCATGAGGGAGTACTTTTTAGCAGTGAGATGGGGGCAGGACAAACAGGAATTTGTCAGGTTGCAAGCAGGGAGAAATAGGGAGCATGACTGAGGAACATGATTTAAAGTTGGATTAGGAGTTAACACTGAAAATCAGACATGCTTGAGTGGGCAGCACAGGAGGAATTTAACATGTGGTGATAAGCTTACATCCAGGCGAGATATGCCTTGGGCAATATTTGACTTTGTGGAAACAGAGTTGACTTATTTAAAGGAGTAGTCTGATAAATGATTTATATATTTAAAAAAAAAAAAAAAAAAAGGTAAGAAATTATGCTCTAGGTGCTATCAGCTCCACTAAGTATCTTTTATAAAGTTAATATTTTCAGACAAAGTGTGAATATGTGCTTGCGTGTGTCTAAGTATGCGGTATTTGCAGGAAGTCATGGTATTCTTAGAGGCAAAACCTTTATGCAAAGTACTTTTATCTTATGCATCAAAATACCTTGGTCTAAAAGAAAGTTAAGAAGAAAGATGGGGGAAAAATTTATAAGGACAGTTATATTAACACAAGTTCATATACATTGTTTACTATTTCTCTTGAGCTTCAGCTGCAACATAAGGATGAAAGTACGAAATGTTCATGTAAAAGTTTTTATATAAGGGGATGAACTTACAATGATTTGTCCTTAGTAATATCTGTTTAAGTCATAATAGTTATGCTCTGAAACAGATGTGTGCAAAGAAATCATCTATATATTAGCGAACTCTAGCAATTTTAGTGTATAATTCATAGCTAATTCTACTATGCATCACTTGCTCAGCAGTAGGTCTGCTAAGAATATTGATCTTGATTCTGTATTTTTATTGAAGGAAAATGTAACTTTTATAGTTTCATGTTCAATGCAGTATGAACCTACATTCCACTGCTTTGTGATGCTTTACACTAACTGAATGTTGCCATGGCACAAGTGTAAATGACTACATGATATACAGGAAAAAATACATTTTAAAGATCTAGGATTTGGCTTATCATTCAACTGTTAACTTGGCAGCCACCATTTTGTAAGTGCTATGAAAACTGAATTTTCTTTGCCTAGCTAATATCTAAAAACTTATCTGTAGAGTTTGGATAGAACAACTTCCTTATGTAGGCACAAAGCAGAAGATGAGAAGATTTTACTGTTGTTCAGTAAGCATAACACTTCATATGACCAGAAATTTATAAAATAAATCTAAGAGAAGTCATTCAAAAGCTGAGATCAATAACCCACGGTGAGCTTTAAAAGTAACCTATGTGTGATTCAGTGAAAGAAATTTTTGATTCTGTAATTCATTTCTAAAGTTCCTCTTCCTCTGCCTTTGGTGTTCTGGCTGAGGTTGTATGGTTCTCCTCCTGCCTTGATAGATTGCCGTATCAGCCTTTTCAGTCCTTTTTCTCAGTGGCTGAACTCTTCATCTCAAGTCCTTGTCAGCAATTAAGACATTCCTTCCATTCCATCTGGCATCACTTCAGGCTTTTATTAATAGTAGGGAACATACCCATGTCTATGTTCAGCTGCTACTGTGTTGAATTTAACAGAAGTTTGAGTTAAGTTTTCTTAAAAGGCTAGTTCTGTTTTTTATTTCTGCCTTGTGGTCTTCTCTGAATTACCACAGGAATAGGTCTTCGTGTTACTATGCATGATTGATATATTGCTTCTTTTAACTGACTGTTATCTGCTGCCACACATTTTGTACTCATTTGCTGACTCCTGAGATTTCAACTTTACTGTCTTTTCTTTTGGCTGTCCTTTTCCATCTGTTCTGTTCTAGCACCTTGTTACTTGCACCTGTTTCATTTCACATACCTTTGCAAAAGATGTCCTAGGGGCCTGGTTGTCTCCCCTTTCTCTAGGACAAAGAGGAACACCCTTTTTCAGGAATGTGAATTTTGTTGATGCCTGCAAAGTGTCTGCTTTGAAGTGTGCTGCTCAAATTAAAACGTTTTATACAATATTTGAAAAGAATAATACTATTTCTTTAAGTAACTTTCAGTTAGTGACGTATATAAAGATCTTAAAGTCTATTTCTTCTGGTTCAGTCATGCTTCTGTATAATGTGATGTATGCAAGCACTTTGACATTGCTGAGAATCTTTCAGCTCTTTATCCATTTCCCCTGTGCTGGTGGTAGTCAAAGTTGCCCTCGCTAAAGCCTAGGAGAAATTCAGTTTTCAGAGGAGTTGCTTGATAGGCACAAGTCAACTTCACGCCCTTTTCCATTCCTGACAACTAAAAGCAGGTAACACCAGTCTTCTGGCATTTATTTTCAAAGAACTGAAAGGGAGGGAAGGTAACTGTGCTCCTGAAGCAGATGTATAGGTTTTCTGGAAAAATGAAGGAGCTTCAGAAGATTCAGAGAAATGAGCATGGAAGGCTCCAGGTCACTGGGGAATCTTGAGACATCTTACATTTGGGAGTAGCTTGCATTTGGCTCAGGTAGGCACTGGTATCTTATTGTAGGAATTCTTAATGCAAAGACACTGATGCTAGATATTGCTCATCTGTCTGTCTTTTAGCAACCAATTCTTTCTCGTAAGCTGACCCAAAGGAGACATAATTTTGTTACTAGGTTTTCTGAATATTTGTCTTAGGACAAATTCGAATTTTTTAGGTAAACTAACTATTGAAGTACCAAATCGATTAAGTTCCGATGCTTGCTGTTTTTTCATTTTGAAGGTATAATTGGGGTACTCTAGAAAGATATTAGACACTCATGAACAGAGGTATTTCAAGCAAAAAAAAAAAAAATCTTTAGAAGTNAAAAAAAAAAAAAAAAACGTGATACAAGGCTTTTGAGATTACTATGAGGTAGAATTTTTATCAGTGATTTTTGAGTGACGCAAAACAAGTACAGAATCCAGATAGCAAGCTGAAGTGTTTCTGAAAATGCACAAGCATTAAAATTTTTAAAAAAGAAAACTAGAGCATATTATAAAGAGGAAAACTTAAGTACTGTTGTTTGAACAGACACTGAAGTAGTTTCCTAGGAGTTTAGTTCATAGGAATCTAATAAACCAACAAAAAATAGGAAGAGAGCTGAGTGGCGTATGTCTGTCTGAACTAGGGCATGTTCTGTGGGGCAGGGTGTGAGTCTCCTGTTGCTGATCTGTGACAGTACTGGTCCTGTTTGGTACTGCATAGGTTTAAAATTAGCAGCACATCACCGTCCCCACTATATACTTAAGCTACTAATGGTTAGCTATCTTAGTGAAAGTGTTAGTGCGATACTGGCAACACCTAGAAAACATTTCAAAACCTAGTCAGCCTTTCTGTAGTTCCCCTTTTCAAATGCTGATTAGTTTGCTTGGTTGTGGTGTTTGTTCTTGAGTGCATTGTATGTGTTTTTTTTGTTGTTGTTGTTGTGGGTGATTGTTTTGATTGGCTGTTTGCTCATATTTTAATTCTATTTATTTATTTTACATTCCACCTGCTTACAGTAATCTTGACTTGTTTCTGTTTTCAGGTGTGAACTATGAAGGTGTCAGTAACAGCTGTGACAGTGTGGGGGAAAATTGCTCCCTCTCACAGCATCACTGCCATTATGATTACAGATGACCAGCAGACTATTGTTACGGGAAGTCTAGAGGGACAAATATGCCTTTGGGATCTTTCATCAGAATTAAAGGTTTGTGTCTACCAAATTGATGAACTGGCGTCTTCTATTATCAACAGTGGAATTATTCAGACTTTTGCACTTGAATTAATTATTAAAGACAGGTGTGATTTGTTATAGGGAACTTGTGAAGCAAAGTTATAAGTGTTGACATACCCATATCAGTAACTAGTTGTTTGTAGACTTCATAAAACTTTTCATGGATGATCATTTCCCCATGATTATAATTTGAGATTACATGCTGTGAGTAACGTTAGCCAAGGAAACATACACAACTAATAGTTATTCCTATACTGTGAAGTCTTTTTTCTTTAATCCATTTGTTGAGCTTGGCCTGACATTTCAGGATTAAATACCTACATTTTAAAAGTAGATCTCTCTACCAAGTTAATGGGAAAACTTGTAGAAAGATGGAAGAAATGATATGAAATATTGGAAATATATATGATAGAATTAAATTGCAAAGCTACTGAAATATAATTGCTTCTCTATTTCATGTTTATTTTCCTGGAAATGGAATGGAGTCAAAATAATTCATATTTTTTATTCTGTGTTCCTAGTATTGGTTCTATTCTTATCAGATTTTACTGTGTCGTTTGAGCTCAAGCATATCTTGAAACTTTAGTTTGCACTTCTCTGGGGCTACGTTTTTCCCATTAAGATAATCTTTGCATGTAGTGTCAGAGTCAAGGGGATTACTTAAACACAGTACTAAACACATGCTTATGACCTTTGCTATATCAATTCCCTACTTCACTCTGCCACTTTTGCTTTGTGCAGTACAGTAAAGGCCAGATATATTATGTACTTGGCCTCTTCTATAGCATTGGACACTCCATAAATTCTTCAAAAGGAACAGCTGGACTACGGTGATTACAAGACTACTTCCTACTGCCAGTGTGCAAACTGCATAATCCATGTACATTTCTGTGCGTTCCAGAAACATGGCTGAAGAACATCAGAATATAAAGCACATTGTCAATTAGTGATAATATCTACAAGTGGTATTCTCTAGCTTTTAGCTCTTGGTAGTTTATATGGAAAATGCTCTGTTTAATTTAAACCATTGTATTATTCTCCTAGATTTCATCTAAGGAAATTCTCTTTGGTCATACTGCTTCTGTAACTTGTTTGGCGAAAGCAAGAGAGTTTGAGAAACAGCCATATGTAGTAAGCGCTACTGAAAATGGGTAAGTAACTGAATTTTCAACTCACTTCTTGAATAATGTATGGAAAATGTAGATCAAATTCTGCATTTGGCAAAAGGTTTTTAATCCACTTTCTCTATGATACGAAAAGGATAGCAGCTGTGATGACTATTGGTCATATACAATAAGCTCTTGGGCAACAGAAGAGTTTGCCAAATTCAAGTATCCAGTTAGTAATCAGGAGAATGATTTATTCAGAAGGTGAGCTAGGCCCTATTGAAATGGAGAATAACAACCTGCAGGAGGGAATTGGGAGGTTCAAAATTTTAATGTTATGGTGTGGTTGATCCAGGTTACACTTGTTCAGTGACCACATCTGGAAGCAGAGAAATTACTTTTGAATAAAAGGTGCAGATATTCCTTGTCATTGCTTAAATTGCATTGGCTATTTTGGAGTGTGTTCCTTTAGAGTTTCTTGATCTTCCAGATTTTCTCCTATGTTTGTGATTTGGCCCACCACTTGGGTCAAACTTATTTATGCAGTCCTGCTAGGGTAGCATTTGAGATTTTTTTTTTTTTTTTCGCTGAATATTTTATAGTCCTTTGTGCTGGAATCTGAAGCCTATCTGTTCAGGATTTCAGTTTTTGAAAGCAGTTAGAGCTAGTTTCTGATTTCCTTATCTTAAAAATTTTTGTCTTGATGCTTAATGATATTTCCCTTTCATCTCGGGTTCACCTTTTCCAGTTAACAGGACAGCTCTGTTAAAACCTCTTCCCATTATGAGCTCCTGTCAATTGCTCTCTTCAAGCAACAACTTTCATCATTGTAAGGGTACTACATTCTTACTGAGGAGCTTGTATATCCTTTCCACCCAGCTGCTAGGGTCTCTAATTCCCTCAGTCTTCAGTTTACAAGAAGGGGATAATTGAACAATGTGAATCAGGCTTCTTAACCAAACTGCTTACCTCTGTCTGCCCAATGGGGCAGTCTAACCTGTAAAGGTCCTTCAGAAAGGAGGGTGGGGAGCACTACAGAACTAGTTTTTGATTGGTTTCTGACAAATCTACTTGAGGATTCGGAGGTGAACATCCATGATGATTCAGAAGTTTTCACTGTGTCTGTGTCCTGGTCTGTCATGTGTTGTAATATGTAGACATGTTGCATCGCTTGTTCCTTTTTGGTATCTGAAGTAAATTAAGTGCTGCATACAGAAGCTGAAGTTAGATTTTGATCTAATTTGTGTGTGCTTGCATGTACATAGTAATAGAGCTAAAATTGTAAAGTTCATTTTCATATGTTCTCATACGAAATAGAAGAGATTCACTGTCTTAAAAATTATGTTATGATTTTTATTCTACAAACTGACAAACCACATCTATGTATAGATTAAACTGTTCCTGCACAAGTGAAAAAGCTTAGAGTGGATTAAAATGCATATCACTAAGTATTTTTGATATATGTAAATATTTTTCTCTAATGTGCAGAAGTCCGCTTACAGAAAATATTTTTGAATATAACTTGAGAAATCAAGTGGAAATAAGTTAGTTTAAAATTTGAAGCTTAGATTTTGTCTTTGCTCAGCAATTAAATATTATACAACATGCCTTATACAACTTAATTTAGAACATTTGATTTTGTTTTATTCTGGTTCCATAGCATGTTGAATAATATCTCAATGAGGAGGAAAACTAGCTAATGAGACTTTCTCAAACATTACTCTTAAACGTAAAGTACAGCTGACATTCAGGTTGTCAAGAGACTTCAGGAACAGCCTCATGGTGGCACTGTTTCTTCTTGACAAAGTGTCAGTTCCTCTCAAGAATGAACTCTACAGCAGAAAACGCACTACATTTTTCAAAATGTGTGGTTTAAGTTCAGTGAAATGAATCAGTTTCAGGAGGATGTTGTTCCAACGATTGATAGTTATAGTGACACTTTGACGAGATGTAATGGCAGTATACCTACAATTTGTTGTAGACCAGAGTTGGCCTTAAAGTCAGGTTTGCTGTAAGGTAGCAGGGTGTAATTACCAAAACAAAAAGAAACAGATACTGTATGTCATGCCCTGCTAATGACCACAACATTTTCTCACCCAGTAATCTGTAACAAAAAGCCACATAAATGACCAGACTGCACTTAAGAACAGCACTAAGGAAAAACTTGGTGGCACAAAATTATTCCAGCCAATTGAGTGGAAATGACAGAGAATAATATGAAGTTGTCTTTTGGCAGGGAGATGTGTGTTTGGAATGTCACTAGTGGACAGTGCGTTGAGAACGCAAAGCTTCCTTATAGACATACAGCAATCTATGTAAGTATAGCAACTTTTCATGGAATATCTCTGTTCATTACAAGAGAAGTTTTGCTTTCTTGCTTCGCTGTCAGTGATTTTTCAGACATATAGTTCTAAATATTCCCCATGAAGTATGTTTTAGCTATACTTTTTGCAATACTAGTTTTGTGTTGTTTTTCCTTTTGGTTTCCTTCTGAGAAAGTAACTGACTCTGTATTCCTTAATCAAATCAAACTGATTATTTTTAAGTCAGAAATGTCTAGAATGTAGTATTGTATACATATTAAAAAGTTTTGTCATCAGGTAGTAAAATACGTTTGTCCTGTGATCTTTACTCATGTCCTTTATTACAATAGAATGGAAGCTTCAAGTTTAATGTTAGCTTTATGGTGACGTATTTCTGAAGTACAAGCAATCTGGGTAAACACAGTGAGCCAATTTGCTGAAGATCTTGTTTTTTTAAACATGTTTAAATGTTTTTGTGCTTAATGGCTAGCTTCCAAGACTGTCCTGCTCCACTACCAAAAATGTGCTTTCAATCACTGCAGAAATCAGGGGCAGATCACTGATACTTTTTTTCAGAGGCCAAACTGTTTTAAATCTTCAGATGATTTCAAGTGTCTAGTTTGAACTGTATCAGGTACACTAAATATCCAGATATGGGAACGTGAGGGTGTTTAAAATACATGTATGCATATGATTTAGAGCCCAGTGTGCGTGGATTTGATTCAGAGACACTTTTATTTCTGGAAATATTAGTAAAAGAAGAGCTCAGGGCTCCTAGGTTAATTAAAATGATGTTTTTCTTCATTGAGGAAGTCTACAGTTGAATTAAGTCTCCAAATGATGGGAGT
>VXAV01010565.1:185401-196515 GCA_013399715.1 Alectura lathami | reverse complement strand
TAGCAATTAGCGACTTTATTTTTTGTATTCCCCTTCTGCACTGGTAGCTGAAAAATGCCATCTAAGCCCACCAGGATATACTGTAGTTGGTTTAATGTAAATTATATCTTTATTGCAGCAGAACATAAGAGGTCGTAGCATTGATCCTTGATATTGGCCTGACCTAGATCAAGAGCTATGTAGATACTTCAGTGTCACTCAGGCAAACAGAGCATTGTTTAGATGCATGAGGAAGGTGTATACAGCATCAGACAAAAATCAACAGAAGCAAAGCAGCCTTTTGTTAAGGCTTTCATCATGTATTAGAACAGACGGACATGCGAAGTACCACTTGCTTGGTGCAGTTACCTGTGTGCATATGCCCTGCAAGTTAAAGAAAATTGTCTGAGAGCCCCTTCTGGTTGGATTCCATTATGGATATGAACAGAAGATAAAGTTTTACTGGTTTCTATTGTCAATTTTTTTTCTCTTTGTCTTCTGGTTATGCAGTTAGTTTCATAACTGAGGCTTTGCCTCTAACTGAAAGTTGACGGAGAACCTCATTTTGTGTTAGGTTCATATATCACTGTTTGCAGTTTAAAAAAAAAAAATCTGAACACTGCTACTGTACTAGAGTTAATGGATAATTGGGAAAACAGCCAGTCTGTTTATAATTTTGGGATGTGAATTAAGGAATTTCCATGAATATTTCAGTATTTACACTGCTGTAGAGTCAGCAACAATTCTATTCAAATAATTCATTTGGCAGGTGACTTTATAAAAGTTTAGGGGTACTTAGTAACTACGACTATCATTCAGATATACAATTTTATCTTCAAAACTGTCCTATCAGGTAATTAAGAGGACAAACCCTTAAGCAAATGTAAGCCTTTGTAATATGTTATGGTTCATCCAGCCTTCTATGAGACAGACTGGCGCTTATTTTCAAATCATGTTCTGGAGTTAAAAATTTTAAGATGCCTTTTAGCAATCTTTTTTGTTTGTTTTTATGGGATGAGAAAAACACTGTCACACAGATTAAGATATAACCCAGTATTTCTTTGTGTGCAACCTCTTCATTAGACTGCTTAAAGATACCTTATTTTACCTAGTAAGTGGGAAACTGCCTCTGAGTATGATGGGCTACCTTTATTCCAAATGGATAGTTGTTTCAGGATACTTTTATGCAGAAATGCATTTAAATGACAAGGGTACCATTGACTTCAAGTGGAATTTATCTTAAAAACTTCGAATGTTCACTTTGCTTAAGATATGAGCTAGTAACTATGAGCTAGTATTTTAGGCTGTGTCTTCAATGAACAGGAGGAAGTACAAATAAGTAAAAAGTGCTTATTTTTTTTTCTGTTGACTACAAGAGGAGCCTGAAGAAGGCTGGAACGTGTGGAAGAAAAGCAAATTGCTTGCTGATACAAGTACAGAATAAGATGAATCTCATCCTTAGTCTTTGACTTAAAGAACAAAGTGAAATTATCCTATGATAAGTTTAAATGTTGCTGCTGAATGTGCATGTGGTTAGTGACGTGGAAAATGATATAGATGCTATGAAGTAATATTTGTGTAGGCTAACATTTTGCCTACATTTTAGTATATGGATATGGTAACTTTCTATTACAGTAGAATATTTTCCATGACAATAAATATTGATCTAATAATACATATGGAATATTAATATAGCATGTGCACAGGACATGTTCCAAACTTGTATGCTAGAAGATGAATATGAAAATCAATAACAAATTTTATTCTAATTAAAGTGCAGAATATTTATTCCCATAGCCACCACTTGAAATTCACTTCAATAAGGAAATTAGTTGTAATCTATATTGTGCTCATGTTTTCCCATGCAGTTTCTGAGTTCTTTTTAAAAAGGTGAATATCAGTATAAGATGTAACATTGGGATCAGTGTTTTCTTTCTTGGTTTAAAAATCATATGGAAACGTGTGGATGAAGCCACATTTCTATCTAACATACACTGAGAGTGAGTAAATAGGGGGTAGACTTTAAAAGGGAACCTTCTTTGTTTTGAGGTTGCAATCTTCATTTATCAGGGGTAGATTTAGTTTTAAGTTAAACATGAATTATTCATTTTGCTTGCAGAATATATCATCTAGTAATTTACTATATTTTATTCTGCATTGCAAGTCTTGCTCTTCATTGTTTAACAACATGCTTATTGTGAGCTTAAAAATATAATAATACAGCTTAATCAACCTTTTTTGTTCAGTTATTATGGTAGTAATATTCAGAGTTATTCTGTGTTTCTGCTAATGGCAATAGTGATTTCACTATAGGTACTCTAAATGTGCACTGCTGGGAAATAGAATTCATAAGGTATTGCTTGACTGTTTTCAGTGTTGATGATGAATGTTACCTTTGAACTCTGTATAGATCGTTATCTTGTAATATTCTGTACCATCTATTACATGCAAGATAATTAAAAATAAAAGGAAACAGCTATAGCTTTCTATGTGAAAATGAATTGCTATAGAAGCGGAAAAACTGATTAAAATAGTTGCAACTAACTACACTTAAGGTAATCAAGTTAAGCTTCAAAAATCTTGAAGATGCTAAACTTAAGATTATTTGTGTAAATGTAGTTGCATAAATTCCTTCAGCTTTTAGTTGTCTTAGGCACCTCATAACTCTGAAGAACAATTACGAAAATCTATGTAGGTTTTATACTACTTGATATTTAGCAATAGAGCTAGTAGTAGTTGAGATTTTTATTATTTTTCCCCAAGCAAAGTACTTGAACATTCTTGAAGCAGGGTGGTATAGTTGTTTAAAATATTTCTCACTAGATTTTATCTGATTCTACTAGCATAGAATAGAAGTTGTTGGGAGTTTTTCCAGATGCAAAAGGTATTTATGGAAAGGAATATCTTGACAAAAAACAGCTAGTACTGTACAGGTGATACTTTGTCTGGAAGGTGAAATGTGGTTACTAGTAAATCTAAAGAAATATTTGTTCTTGGCCATGTGTTCTTTTTAAATAAAATCAATTCTAAAACAATTTTTTCATTTACACAGGTTACTTATGCTGTAAGATTCAGTTGAGTTACTAGGTCACAGCAGCACTGCGATATTGAGGATGTCTTTTCAATACTTTAGCTGTGACAGCAAACAGAAAGCACTGGAGCCTGATGATATGACAGGTCATGTGATGTCGGTGAAAACCTTGTCCTGAGGCAGGATAATATGCATGACCTCCCCGGTAAAAATGCATTATTCAGTAAGAGCAGAATCCAGAGAACTGCATGGATAGCACTTGCACCAAGAGACCCAATTTGTAGTACTTGGTCCAGAAGAAGAGTTAAGATGTTGTAATAGTCTCTAGCTAGCCACATCTGGTGGTCCAAAGCTGCCCAGGAGAGTGAACTACTCCACTCCTGTCTGTTCATGAGACTTGGTTGCCATGGTCGCAGCCTTAGAGACAGAGAGAGAGAGAGATAGAGACTATTTTTTTGTGTGTAGAAGGGGGTCATAGCAGTAGTGTTGCTGCTATGAATAAAGCCCTATTCTTTCTCCTTCATCCATTGTTACTTTACATTTTCCAGACTAAAGCTTTTGGGCTCATTTGTATTTGAAATAATTCAAGTTTGAGGGTTGTCTGTTTTGTACTCTTTCCTACCACTTGTTCTTTAATTTGCTAATTTAATTTTAAATTAGAGAACACATTTCTAACATGTTTCCAGAACAAACCACCTAGTCTCTGTATTACTTTGACCCTGTGCATGGTGAGGTACATTTAGATGCAGTGGCAGCTAGCAAAGCCTGTTATGCATATTTGAAACTCAGTCTAATACTAAACAATATGCAAAATCAGATATTCAAAATTCAATAACAGGCCTCCAAAATTCTTGGATTTATTAAGGATTTATTTATTACTATCTATGCCTTAAAGATATCCTGTTGTTTCACAGGGATATTATAACTCTTTCTGAAATACTTGAGTGCTTAGTGAGTAGTAGTGATTTGCACAGATGAAAGTGATGTCAAATACACACATCCATTATTGTTTCCTATACTTAGTATTTAGTGGACGTGCAGCAGTAGGTGGTAGAGAGACCTCAGTCCTCCACACTTAAGGGAGAACTAATTTTGCTGAGTTTTGTTCATCTTGTGTTCTGAATGTTGCAGGGAGATCTTTGCATGCATAAAGAGGCCAAAATAATATTAAATGAATAACTGCATTATTTCCAAACACATTAATACTTTTAAGAATGTTTGCTCGTGTGTCTAGTATCACAGAATCATAGAATGCCTTGGGTTGAAAGGGACCTTCAAGATCCACTAGTTTCAACCCCCCCTGCCGTGGGCAGGGACACCTCCCACTAGACCAGGTTGCTCAGAGCCCCATCCAGCCTGGCCTTGAACACTGCCAGGGAGGGGGGCACCCACAGACTATCTGGGCAACTTGTTCCAGGATGGATTGTATGATCCTTCCTTGAATATGTGTTGTTGGTGTTTTTTTTCTCCTGGAATATTGGAATGTTTCAGTGTTGGGAGCTTTGCTATTAGTCTTGTGGGTTTTATTTGTTTTGAAGTGCTCATAGGCAGCCTGAATGTAAAGAACTTGTGTGTCTTGCTTTCCTTCCAGTTAATGTTCACTTCTGTAATAATCCCTGAAGCACTGGCTGCAAATGCTGGGGGTAGTTGAAGAAAATGAGATATTAAAAGGAATCAGGCCTGGTTTTATTTATGTTCTGTGCAGTATTATAATGTAATGTGTGGCATTTAGTTGAGATGTAGTGGGTGCAGAATCAGTTGCATTGCATTCTTCTTCTCTGAGCATGAAGACTCTTGGCCTTACAAATAACTGAGGTGATACTACAGGTAACAGAGATTGAATAAGTTACAGAGAAATAATTTCAAATAAAGAAATTTTATACACACAAACACATTGTATGAGATCCCTCAATCCCAGTCCAATATTTTTAGCAGGTGTTACTTTTAGAACTTCAATGTTACATGATGTTTTTTTTTTTTTTTTTTCTGGTAGCAGTGAAAGGGAAAATTCATGTTGTATTACTTGGGGCTACAAAGAATTCAAACTTAAGAGAAAGCACACTTCAAGATATAGCAGATATTGAATACTTTTTATATCTTTCCCATGTTTTGTCTCCTATATTTAAGGAAACATGTAATTGCAGCAGTTTCTTATGAGTTTAATTCCTACAGGAAATATATAGTATATTAGAGCTCATTTAAAACATATTCAGGCTCAGTTACATAGCTTTAATCTTAGTTATTTCAGTAACAGTAATGAATTTATATAAGCTTCCTCATGTCATGAATCCTCATTCTGATTGTGTCAATTATTTATAGTTAAATATCCTGCAAATTTCATATATCAAGACTGGAGTTTTGCCTCTAGGGTGCTATGAACATCTATGGGGAATCTTTCCAGTAAGGCCATATCTTGGAGGCAGGGAGAATTGATACAGTTTCTATGTACAATGTGTAAAGAGGAAGAAAGTAAGGTCTAATTAGGAATGTAACCTAAAGGAGGGGGGAACAGAGCGAAACTGTGTGGTCTTCATTCTGTCTGACTCATGGGCAGCACAGAGGCGCTGGAAGAGATGTTCCACTGTCTTTGAACAAAATCAAACAATCTTGCTCCATTTGGCGCTGTCAGCCTCCTGCCCCATGAGCAAATGTGTGACATCACATCAAACTTCCTTGATAGCGTTTAATTTCCCTGCACTAATCTAGGAAATCATGTGAAGTGTGGAAAAATACAGTAAGAAGAAAGTAACAGGAATTAAGTCACTTTTCAGATGTGAAATGATTTTATGCCCTGTGATTTTTCCCTGCTGGTTATAATATCAAAAGTCTAAGATAAAGAGCTATCATACTGCATATGCTCCATTTTTCTCAATTCCATTCTGTAGGAGGAATGAGGAGAGTACAGTAAGAATGAACAGTAAAATTTTATTCTCTGGAAAGTATCTAGAGAAGAACAGATACAAAAGCTTTGAACTGGGGGAAGGAATAGCACTCAGATGGGTCTATACTCTAAATGTAATATTTAAAGGAATCGGATTTCCTATGTCCACACAATTGAGGATACAGTCCTTGAAACCTTATATTCATATTCCAGAATCTTAAGCTAGGTGTGCTGCATTCATGTGTTCAAAAAGTTATAGAGGTAAAGATAGTTTCATAGGAACTAAAAGAAAAAAATCAGCTTTCCCTTGCTGTTTGTAATTTAGAACACTAGAGGACAGCACTAAATTATTACATAAATGTTATTGTTTACACTGTTAATTATGTACACTGTGAAGACTTTGTTGGAAGAAAACAAATGATAGTTTTGAACAAAATTAAATGAAGTGGCATTCTGTAATTCCTTTGTTCCTTTTGAAAAGTGCATCTGAATCAATACATTATACAAAATATCCTAAGTTTCTTGCAGTATTCTAATACATCTGTTACAGTCACTTCTAAAGAAGCTAAGCTTTTTTTTTTTTTTTAAACGAAGTAATGCTGTGAAATAGAACCTTGTGTAAAATTGTTTCTAAGGTTTAGAGAGTAAGGAATTAGTTGGCTTGTCTGTAAAAAGTAGTTTCATTTTTTACATGCTCATGTGAAATGTACTAAGTGATATTTAAACTGAAATTTGAAATACCGTAATTCCTCAAAAAATTACAACTTGTGTTTCTCTAGGCACACTGGAACGGCATGAAACAGGTGAAATAGCAAAAACAATTCTTTCTTCCATTGAAGATTCAGAATACTTAGTGGCAGATGCTCTACTTCCTGTATCTCAGGAGTCAAAAAGAAATAAAAAAGTTGAATACAAATCCTCTAGCTCTTATAAGCGTGGTATGATCTCTCACAATCTTACTCAGACAGAAAAATCTTCAGATAAGGTAAGAATGAAAGCTAGTGTGTTTCTCTACAGCAATGAGTTGTGATTCAAATACTCTACTCTTTCACCTTCACTGTGTAGCCCTGCATTAGTGTTGTGGAGATTAAGTTTGTAAAGCCTTGCTCCTATTTGTTCAGGTTTTTAATACTTCAGTACCATTACATGTAACAAATCACTTAGCACACAGAGCATGAGCTTATTTCCCTATGATGCTAGCTTAAGGCTGCGTCTACTAGCAGTACCCTCAGAACTATTGAACCTGCCAGTTCTGGTGGATAAGTTCTGAGAGGAAGATGGCCATTTCCATACTGTGCTCTATAGAAGTGTATATTTCTTTTATTATCCAATGGTAGTTTTTATTGGTTGCTTGTTTCCTGTTAATGTCAGAAAACAGAGTGGAAGTGCCTTTCATTTATGTTAGTGCAATTAACTTTGGCACTTATTGCTTAAAAGGAGGATGATAGTGTTCACTGGGAGATGCTGGGCCACAAATATATATCTTGGTCTTCAGGAGTGATTTGTCCAGGCATAATGCATAGCTTTAACTAACAAGATGTTGTTAAACCAAATAATTGTGATTGATATGCTCTTTGTTTGGTTTGTTTGTTTTTCAATAATAGAAGAAAACAACATACGGAAACTAGTGCTAGTGTGCTATTAAAGCTGCGAAAATTAGTACGAAGATACCAGAAAATAAGGTTGAAAATGCAATAGTAATTGTTTGCTTATGGCATAGATATGGATATTTTTAACTGTTATTTGTAGTTATTTAAAAATACTGTATTTGCTAAATGTGAAACCAACTTTTAATACAGCTTCAAATGTATTATGGTCTCAAGTTCAATGGGAGATGAAGGTAAACACCTTCTTCCAACACCTCATTTTTGTATATCAGGAGTTAAATATATTCACTGAACTCTTGATGCAAGGGGATCCTCAGAATGAGGCTTCAATGTTGCTTGTTCAAGTGTAGTCCTTCTTAATTATTAGGTTTTCAGAATAACTTTTCTCTGAAATAAACCAGAGGAGGCCCATAAACGTAGATAAAGATATATATATCTTCCCACAAGCATGGGAAGATGAAAAATGCTTTACTTCATATCACATGTGGACAGCCTTCTGAATGGTCTCCGGCCTTTTCCTGTTTTTTTTTTTGTTTGTTTGTTTCAAAAGTGTTAAATGAAATACTGGATTTTCGAAAATTCAGTTTGGTAAAGGATAGCTTAATCCAAGTCCTCATTCTAAACTTTCTCTTCTGGTCTTTTTCTTTATTGTTCTTAAAACTTAAATATGCCTTTGAGTTTGTAATTATGGTCGTTCGACTCTTTATATTTCTCTTTGACCTTTTACTAACCTTAGTCTGGTTTCTAAAGTTCTTTTTGATCCCATTTTCTGAAAAGTCTTATTAAAGCATAATCCTGCTGAGCATGTTGTGGGGCAGATGGTGTGCTAGTTGGCCATTGACACAGAATCTGATCTCACTGTTACTTTATCAAAAGGAATAGTTTCTTCTGGCTTTTTTAAGGAGTAATAACAAAGTTATAATAGGTGTCTTTGGAGCATAGTTTTGGCCATAAATTTTAAATTTACATTTTTCAAATTACAGAAATTTAACAAAGTGTCTGAGAAGAAAATATGTTGCTCATGTAAAGTAGTTTTTGGCAAATTGTGAAGTGTGGAGTTTAATCTGATTTGTGGATTATTATGATTTTAAATTTGCAGAAATGTCACAATAGGTGACAGTGGAGTTCTAATAATTTATAGCACTCTTCTTGATCATGTACGTGTCTTGGCCACTCTGATTCTGCAATGAAATTATTCCGTTTTTTTCTTTAAACTTTGTTCATTAGTTATCTTGTCCTAATGAAAACTCCCTGAGAGAATATTATTGATGGCTCTTAGATTTCCCTGTGATGGTCTATATACCTTTCTTCTTTCACCTACTCTTTTTTGTCCTTATAGTCATGTTAGTTTAATTCTCTAACAATTAAAGATCTGTAGTTGAGGAAACAGCTTTTCATTCATCTCAAATCTTCCACCCATTGTATCCAGCACTTCTTCCTACCTCCATCCACATTAGAGCAGGTTCTGTATGCTAGTGTGGGAGACACTGGAGGCTAAATGTATAGGGTGTAGCCAAACCTGAGAAGAGAATGACAATTACGTGGACAATGGAGGTCTGCTTAATGTTATTCCAGAAACCTGGT
Source organism: Alectura lathami (assembly GCA_013399715.1). NCBI lineage: Eukaryota > Metazoa > Chordata > Aves > Galliformes > Megapodiidae > Alectura > Alectura lathami. The sequence continues at coordinate 187,433 of VXAV01010565.1, read as the reverse complement.
ATGGCCCGCACAAAGGGAGCGTGCAGCTCTGTGGTTTTATAGTTGGCACTGTTTTGTTATGAAGCCCAAATTAGGGCTTCTTAGCAAGTCTACCATTTTTCTTAGTTCTTAGTCGGGAAACTTCTTTTTTTTTTTTTTTTTTTCCCAAATGTTTTGTATTCATTCTTTTGAATCATAGTGTTTTAACATCTTGAAATAGTTTCATAAAATCCAGTTTCCATGGAACTAGTGGAAATTCTGCGGATATCAGTGGGGTCAACAACTTCATACCATATTGTGTTTAATGTCCACACAGATTATCATGAAAATCTCAGATTAAAAGGCTTTAATATGCATGTATACAATCACAATTTCATTATTAATTTTCTTCTTTGACAAGCTGTGTAATAGGAAGTTGACATGCTGAGTTGATAATAACATTCCTATTTTATCAAAACCAAACAAATTCAACCTTATCCTGTTTAAGAATTCAGTTTCAGAAGACTTCGTAACATAAAAAGCGAGGTGTATCTCACTTCTGTCTTGTCAGCGTTATGCTTGTAAGTAATCCTTATTTTATACAATGGTCAAGATGAAGGTCACAAGAAAGATTCATTATTTATTACATTGTTTTATCATTAATAATATATTTAAGACAAAACAACATCTGCAAGACAATGGTCTCTTTCTTCCATTCAAAAAATAATATCCTCACATAGCAGTCCGGCTTCAAAGGCTTTCTTTCAAAACATTTGTCATCATGTAAATCACAGATACAAAAGGAGAATGCTTTGATTTCATGGTGTTTTGACCATTTTAATTCTTTTATTGTGCTGCACGTGCCAGTGGGAGTACCAATAACAGATGAGTGTGACAAATGCAGTTAACACAAGATCCATATTAATATTGTCAAATACCCTTGATATATTTAAACAGCTTTTAATTATTTTCAATGTTGAAAGACCCAAAATATATAGTTTAATAGTTCTTCAAGAAAGCCGTACTTAATATGTGAATGTAAAACCTCTCATAAAAATGAAACTTTTATATTGGCCTTAGTCATTGACATAGGGTATTCATCAAGTCAGCAATTTGTGTGGCAAAGTGCCATTTGAATAGTGTATTGTTAGAATACTTATGGTCCACTTGACAAGGGCTCTTGCTGTAAATAGTGCAATTTGACTCCAGCTGTTAAAGAGTGGCTTTGACAGCAGCCAAATAGAATGGAGATGCTTTACTGCACCGCAGAAAAATCAATATTGGGTTCTTGTTCATAGTAACCTGTTTTTTCTTTTTTTGCAGATTTATACAAGACTATTTAGAGTTAATTTGTGGAAGTTTAAATATTATTTTAAGTCTATTTTATTTTCAGCTTAATGTTAGTGATAATTTGTGAGTTTAGAAGAATCAGAAGGTACTTTGTGGATGTATGTATGCAATGTGGTAGCAGCATTATTTCAACTCTAGCTTATGTGGGTGGATATTAGGATGTGGATGCATACGTTGTGTAACAAATGACTAAAAAAAAGCCGCTTGTGTATTTTTTCTTTTCCTTTTTTTTTTTTTTTTTTTTTTTTAGTACTGATTCTGTAGTATCCTTGTTGATTTTCTGTTTTGATGATGATGTTGGTTTTTAAGCAGATTTCTTTTTGTTCTCCCTTTAACAACCCCCACGGATGTTGACAATCTGTAGTGCCATTGTAGATTTTCCTGAAACGTAGTCTTGCTGGTGCTGAACAGTTTTCCAGCAGTATTCAGTGACACAAGGTTGCTATGATACCTGGCCAGTAGCGATAGGTATTGAATCACTGGTCTTAATTACAATAGACTACATACTACATTGTATGCTCATGGTATTTGTATGGAACTAGCTCTTGTTATACCTTTAAGTCAGTTATTCTTGAAAATGGACCTGTGTTTTAAAAAAGAAAAATAAAAAATCCTCCAGTACTTGATATGAAGGTTTAATTGATCCACATAAAAATCTGAATATGTTTGGAATCTTTTTTCTGGATGTTCCACAAATATTGCATATTAGGAAGTTTCTCAGCTT
>VXAV01010565.1:93906-111423 GCA_013399715.1 Alectura lathami | reverse complement strand
TTTTTTTTTTTTTTGTCTTTTAAAGAAGTTGAACAATTTTAATGGATTGGAGACTGAAAAAAACATCAGAGATGACATTACAAGGGAAGATTCATTCTAGCCACTGTTTCTTATATTTGTTGCTTTCATTATATGGAGTGACAGCCCAATGAATCACTGGGTGGTCTTTTGGTCTTACAATTTGGGAATCATCTGAGCAATTAACAGGCAGTCAGCCAATTGCAGTGGCTAGTGATTAAATTACAGAGGTTCTTTGGTGGTTTCCATAAAGAAATCTCTGGGAAGTTAGGAGCATCCACCATCTATCATATGGTGAACATGTGTCATCTTATGTTTACTTGCTTATTCAACTAAATACTCAAGAATATTCTGTCACTTGAACAGTGTTGATATGTGAAAGACATTTCATGCTTCTGGTTTCTGCTGTGCTAAGCCTGGGCATGAGGAAAATTTGGGATATTGTTGGGGTAAACTTTTATCTTTAAAATTCCTTTTGTAAGAGATTTCAGAAAGTCCTTTCTTCATGTCTTAAATCACATCTCTGACTAACTCTGTGAGTACTTCACTGGTTTCATTCTAGATTTCTTACTAAAACCTGCCTTCTTGGTTATTTAAGTTCTTTAAACAGATGCTATTTGTTAGCCTACATAGGGCTGTAGTGCCCTACGTCACTCCACTTTTTTACTATGCCTAGATCTCTAGATATTCATTCAGTGTTTCTGCTATTTGCGTCAGTTTTTTTTTCTTCGTAGTGTGTGACAAATCTATTGCACTACTTCCAGAATTTTGAATTTTTCTTCCTCCTATGACATTCAGTGGTTAAACTTCCATAGGGAGAGAACAAGGTAAAAGCAGCAATAAGGAAGAACAAGAAAAAGGAAACTCTATTTGCAAGAGTAAATACACTAGCGTGTCCAAATTATGGTCACACTGACCTCCAAGCTGCACTCTGCTCTTTTATGGTAGTTCTGAACAGAGCTGCTGAAGGTAGAAGGTAGGTCAACATACTAGGGAGAAAGGATTTCTGGGAATTTGCATAAGATACATATAGCCATAACCACAATCCTGTACCCGTTGGGCAAAGTCCTCTACTGCACTGAGCTCACTCTTGGCGTTCTTGGAAGGTGGATGGGACTATAAAATGAATCTCACCAACATTAAGTTTTCCTAAACATTTAGATCTTTTTGCTGGGGCTAGACTTTCTGAATTAGCCAGGAAGGGGTCCTTGCTGGCTAGCTAGGGGAGGAGGTAGTTCTATACATTTTAAAGTTTTTATAGCTTCTCTACTAAAAGAAAATGGGAATAGAAAGGAGGCTTGAGTGACTTTCTTAGAGATTCAACTCCATGGCACACCAACGTTTTGCTATGGTTTTGAAAAAATGAGTCCCCACATTAGATGGCATATTTTCTTATCCACCATTCAGTCCTAGATCACGTCCTCCATGCACTTTTACTCAGCCAAAGCTACCTCCAAAAGGGCTCAGAGGCACCAGCTGGTCAGCACCAACCAGTGGGTTATTTCAGACTGGCTTCTTCCTCTCGCTAATGTTCAGGAGAAGATAATGAGGCAAGGACAGAGCTAGCAGGTTAATGAGATAACCGAACTGGAAGGTATCAATATGAGAAGGGAGACTTGGGAAGCAGATGAGGAGAAGTGAAGGTTAGAGTCTTTATTTTCAGGTATTTAAAGTTGAGAGAGATGCTAGCATAGGATCATTTTCCAGCATTATAAGGACCATTCGATTTGTTAAAGCATAGCTGTGAGCAGTAAGCGATATAAGAGAGCAAAAGCAGCTTGAACTTGCTAATCTGCCTGGCAAAGCAGTCTGCCTTTTCCATTCCTATTAAAGTCAGTATTAGACTATGTTATGCCCCGAACTTTGTTATGCTAAATAAAGTGAAAAAGTAAAACCATAGGTAGTCATGTTAGGATAAGCAGTGAAATCTCTCTAACAAATTCTGACAAATGTTATGAGTAAGCATTGCTAGAAATTTGAATAGAATCTATTAATAAAATGAATTAGTAGAACTTAGATAAATATAGAGAGGTGATACAGTAAAACAAATGGCCCTAATAAAAGATGCTGTTGTACTATACTCTTTAGAATACCATCATGCAAGCAGCTTACCTTTTTGCTGAATCTTTTCAATAATCCAGGGCTGTAAGTGATGCAGCCATGTAAATAACTCTGACAGTTGCACCTTGACCACATAATATGAAAAATTGCTAGTTCTCCGTAATTGCACTGTCAAAAAATTCCTTATCAGTATGCAACCTCCTGTTACAGACAAGCAGAATACAGAAAAATCTACACAGTCTGCAGCCTTCAGTGTGCTATTCTTACTGTTATTATCAGCAATGACGATTATCTTGAAACATTCAACAGTAGATCCAGGGGAATAAATGGAAGCACTTCTCCTAAGTGGTGTATAACAATACCTGACATTTGTATAGCACCTTTCATGTGTAAGAATCCCAAAGTGCTTTACAAAGTCTGCTGGGATCACTTCACCCACCACTGAAATGTAACTGTCTCCATGGTGAAATTCAACTTCTGTTCCACACGAACACCATTGCACAACAGTGTTTTTGAAAGAAGTGACAACTAGGTGAAATGCATTGAACTGTTCTTGTGAAAGCTATCATAGGATCCTCAGTGACAGCCAGTGGTTAAAGCTTTGGGTTGGCATCTAGAGAAACAACCAGCAGCTGCTTCATCCCCTCTGCCCTCACATGCTTCTTTCCCAGCACACACACGCTCATATTCTCATTCTGTTCTTCTCAGAATACTGAATTTATGGTGAGGCCACCAGCTTGAAGTATACTGGCAGGTTTGACCGTGCTTGTCTCAACTATTACCAGCAATGACTATTGAATGAAATACTACTAATGAGCACAGTACTGCTAACGAAATCACGGTACTAAGTCTGTGTGCCTAGAGTTATCCTTAGAAAGTGAGAACAATGCTTAAAACTTTATAGGAAAAAAAATGGACATTACTAATCTAGGACTAGGCTTCTCTGACAACCCTGGTCTGTTTGAGCCTAACCCTGTGAAATTAAGTACTAATCTGTTTTGCTTCATGAAGTACCTATATCCTTTTTTACTGTCTTAGTACTGTGAGTGTGTATTTATATGAGTGGGTATGCCTGTGCCTTCACAGATGGTGACTAGAAATAGATGCTGTATCTGTACTAGTGAATTAGAGTAAGGGAATGTTTTCAGATATGGAAACTCATGTATCTATATTGATAAATTAATGGGACACTCTCCAAGTTCCTGACCTTCAAGAACTAGCACACTCCCAAAGACCACACCTTCTAGGAAGTGTTTGAACATGTCCGTGCTCTTCTGGAACATAAAAGCATTTTTCACTGAGCCTTTCTTTTCCCTGCCAGTTGGCTTCTTTGCCAGCAAGCCAACCTAGGCCCACGTATTTTGTTATTAGGTATATGTGTACCGAGACGGTGTGCATGGAGAGTATGTTAAGTGTAGTAGTTGTGCATTCCTGGATGTGATAAAAGTCAAATCCACTTTTATAAGTGAATCATATAGTCTTCGAGAGAAACATATGGTATGCTGTATGAGTCATCTTGAAAGTGCTCTACACATATTAATTAAATTGTGGAGCTGAAAATACTTGTTCTTGCTAGACTTTTCTATTACATTTTCACCTGACAGAAGGATGGGAGAAAGCCAAAGCAGGAGATGCTGAATTTTGGAGAGCTTAGTTCCTGCTGTTGATATAGATTTGATCCCTCCAATTTAGGTTTATGTCTGTAAAGTGTCACTTTAAAAAATCAAGGTCCCACATGGGCTCAATCACCTGCAATGTTACTATTTTATCTTACGTTTTATCACTTCTATGGTCTTGGCTGTTCTTTGGCAGCATGGGAAATATAATCTGAGCATAAGAACAGTTTATGAAGACATGCTGAAAGTTTAATTCAAGTTTAAATTTCTCATCTGCTCCTGGGCAAGCCATGTAAATCACTTTAAATCTCTTTTCCCACATAAATATGGAAAAATTACATTTTCCAGCTTCATGGGAGTTTTGTGAGTGTAAGTTGACTAAGATTTGTGAATCAGATGGATACTGTAGTGGTGGGAGCTATGTAAGTATGTAAGTAAATAGTACATCAGAGTTAGGTGCCATCAACTACTAATTCCTGTAAAAGTAAGGGAAACGTTGTACTAAGAGTACTTAAATTTAATTTTTCTTATCTCAGGGAGCTTCACCATACATTTAAAACAGAGATGAGTTGTAGAGTGAAGCCTGAAGTAATGGTAGTAACTTTGAATCCACCATGAGATATTCTGAGTGGCATCTTAAGACAGCATGGTGTGAATACACTATTGGAGTTTATCTTGCACACAGATGCAAAATGTTTTACTGCCAGAGAGACAAAAAGGTGTGTACTCATGACGAATGTTGGGTTTCTGGAATGTATTTTAGGATGTAAAATATCTGCTATCAGAGATGCTAAATTAAATCACTTCATAGCATTTTAAATGCATTAAAAGTTAATGTTGTGAAATTATACTGAAACATATTTATTTGCTGTGAGTCCACTGAAATGGGTTAACTGGTTACAGATGATTTCAAATCAAGTCCTATACATGTATATATATATACAAACACACATATACATATAAATGCCTATTATTATTTATCAGCTATCGTATATTCCATATTGAGTCCTATTTTAAAACTGAATGTGAAGATTGCAGTTACATTATACAATGTCAGCTATAGGACTGCAAAAAGAATGGATGTGGCAATACTTAACTCTTTCCAATGGACATATGTATTACACACCAATCTTTATGTGAATTAGCCCATGTCCATTCATAATCAATAATATTGCCTCATAAAACTTCTATATTTTTATATACTCTCTCTAAAAGATATTTTAAGGATAAATTGGTCTAATTTTGGTCCTGGCAATCAGAGCAGAACAATACAATTGATATTTTTGGCTCCACATTTCGAACAAGGCAAGTCTCAGCTTACATGGCAACAAACAAAACCTAGGAGAACCTGACCATTTATTTTCCCCGTCTCCAAAGACTTCATCTGAGGCAGAAATTTGTAGTTCTGCTTTTTATGTTTACTTATCATCTGACCACCATAACTTCAGTAAGAGCCATATCCTCTTTAAATTTTCAAGTTTTTTTCCTTTAGTTGACAGACAGTTGCTAATCACATGTATAACACCCTGAGTAAATTTCAGGCCATATGGGGATAGAATAGCTTCCTGCATATTTTACCCCTTTCCATCCTTACTTTTCCCACTTTATATGTGAGACTGGTTTGCATTTGTGAATGAATGCTACGGTGTATATTGTATGTGATGAGAATAGGTATCGTGTGACAGTTCAACCTTCAAACATAGATGATGAAGTTTAACAGAGACATTCAAATTTGCCCATATAAAGACAACATTTTACTGCTATCTGTGCCTGAATCTGCTGAGTACACACAATAATTTTTCCTTATACCAATTCCGCATAGAATATTTTGCAGTTTGCCTGGCAGACAGGACAGGGTGGCACACTGCCACTCGGCTTTGCTGCCAGTTAGTGCTGCTGTGAGCACAGGGGTATCAGAGTCTTCAGCCGATATGCAGAAAGGATATGACAGCTCCAAAGAAATACTTTTGATCTCTGAAAGGACAAAAATGAGAAGAGTCACCTGCCCCTGAGACTGGATTCAGAGTTTTGAAGATCTAGCATATAGATTTTGATCTCTGAGTTGCCTTAACAAAAAGCAAATTCCATAACTTCCCCTGCAAGGTCTGTTTGACTTTGCTGGAATAAGAATGCTTGTTCAAAGCTAGCCCAGCAATCACCATTCATCACATTGTCAGTCACACTCAGATACCAAGGCACCTTCAACACATTTTGTATTGTAACCTGTTGGTTGGTTATTAAATAGGAGTTTCCCACAAAGTTCCAGTAGTCACAGGACATTTTGTGATCTATATGGGATTTATATTAACTCAAACAAATCTTTACAAGGTTGCCAGAAGGTGTAAGAAAATAATGATTAGCTAGATTCTTCCTGGTAATTTAGAAGTATTGATGGGTGCTAGTTCAAGTTGCTAGTGGTAAAGAGTTTTACCTGCACTGCTTGATTCCTGCTTACCACAAGAATTGAGAAGGAAGTCTCCCACACTCAACACAATCTTACTTTTCTTTATTTCGTATTTTAATGTGAAAAATACTGTTGTTGTTATATTGGTCAAAATTTGTTTGGTAAGATTGTAGAACAACTGAATAATTTATGACTGCTGTGATGAATTAATGGCTACATATTCAATTTATTTGTCTGAAGAAGCCATCTTTCAGACTCTGTTATTTACCCAACACTGGTAATACTGTCCTTCAGCTGTTGGCTTTGGTGCAGTAAGTAGAAATGTATTCCTTTCTTCTTACTGTTTTATACAACCACAGCATGATTTCTGTTATTTGATTCACAGTGCTCTGAAGTAACTGCTGAAATCTTCAGGTCCTGCCGAAGACAGTCAACTATAAAGTGACTTCTGAGTCTAAAGCAGATGGAGTATTCTCCTAAAAATTATTGTAAGTGAAAATAGATTAGGTATCTCTAATGTTGGAAAGTTATTCTAATCTAGTATGATATCAACTGATTTCAGAAGCAGTTAATATGATCTCATAACATATATGTAGGTTATCGTAAACAACAGATTTAGTCTTATTTAACATATGAAGACAAGTTTAAAAATATTCAGACTTTGTTCAAACAGCCTTGTGTACAGTTCAGAAAAAGGCACGTATTTGATGACATAATGATAGTCCCACATGCACTTGTTCCCAGCGAAGGCTGTTTATTTAAGGTCTGAAGCAAGGTTCGGTTTTGAAGAAAACATAGCAATTTCTTACTTACCTTTACTAGCTGGCAAAGCACAATAATAATAATGCTGGGTGGTGGCATTCCAAGATTTTACTCACTTGAAACACCACAGAGCAATTTATACATATTTATTCTTTGCTTTCACCCTAGTATTTCACATCACTATTATTTAGATGAGATTTCCAAATAAGTCCAAGGAATAAGCCCTTCTGCTCTCAGAAGCAGTGCAGTGAAATACATGGAGCTATGCTGGTTCATTTACAGCAATGCTGAGTTTTTCTGAGGCCCTATGTTCAGGATTGGGAAGACCACACTCCTGGCACTTCCCTGCATCACTCCTCTCTCTGCAATATTGTCACAAGCAATATTGGCCACTTTCTGAAGGTATACATCTATTTTCCTTATCTCCTTACCTATTAAGTCTCAGCCGAGCATCTGGAGAAGTTTTACTCTTGTCTTCCCACACCTCCTTCTTTTCTGATATCCAAACCCTCATCCCATTCACTTAGCTGCACTCACTCACCTGTGGATGTCTGAAGGGTACTAGAGGTGCTTTCCACTGTGCTCTTCATGATCAGAGCAAGCACTGGGAGCTACTGACATAGAACTCCTCCCTTGCAAACCTTATCACTCACAGGAGAGTGATTCTCCTCTGATATCTGGCCCTGAACTGTATGCGGTACCGGAGGGAGACACTTCAACCTTCCTCACACACACTCTCTCTGTACAAATAGTCTTGAACTACAATACAAGAGGCCAATGTTTCCTGGTCAGCTTTCTAATGGATATTCAAAATAGCTAACAAATAAAAGGGGCATCCATTTAGCTCTACAAAATCTATTTGTAGACCTTTGGGTTGAAGATACATATACTTTTAACCTGCCTGTAGAAGTCTCCAACCTGAAACACGTAGTAATCCAAAACACTGAAGTAACTTCATAAGATTTGTCATTTCTGCATTCTTCTTAGATTATCAGAAAATCATAGAATGGCTTGGGTTGGAAGGGTCTTCTCATCTTCTGTGGAACAGAGTTCTGTGTAATAAGTCAATATCTTTATCCTCTAGCTGGACAAACAGCTCTGGACAGTCTTTAACCAGTTGCTTTTGTGAAGGAATGAGGATTTCTGAGCTCCCTATCTCACCTCTGTCGCATTTGGGCAGTAAGGTCCAGGATTTTAACATGCTTTTTCACCATTTCAGTACATGTTTTTGTGGTTTCCTGCATCAGATGCTAAAATCTATCCATGGATTGAACATTTTTGTAGGGCAGAGTTGTGTGCTCATCTGACTCAGCTTCTGGTTTCGAGCTGTGGAGCAGGTTTACCATGAGGCCTTTAGAAAGACAAAGGTATCAGTGAGCAAACCAGAGCAGGCAGTTTCCTCTAATCATCTATACCATCATCTGTGCTGGATCATGGCAGCAGCTGATCAATAGAGAAGTATTTAAATATGTTAGAGCCTGAATCTGATATTCTACATGTTTAACTGCATAAACAGATCAATGGGACAGGATTGATCTCCATTGATATTTGACAGTTTTCAAATACAATTAAACCACATTTGGAGTACTGAAAGCACTTGAAATAAACAACTGGCCACTATTTATAATTTACAGAGCTACTCAAAAAAAATTTAATAGATCAAGCAGTTGTTTCAACAATGCCAGTGTCAAGGGAAAAGTTGAAATCCATGTAGTGTATATAAATAGCGAACTGAAATTAATGGCAAACTGAAATTCAATGTGTTCCTTAGCACATATTATTATATACAAATATTTCAGCATTTAGTATGATAGGCTTGTACTATTAAATTGGCATTAGCTGATGTATATGAATGATCATGCCTGAGTGGAATCTGATATTGGCATTATTTGTACAGGAGCAGCACAACATCTTCAAGAGTATGGGTGGTGCCATTCATAACTGTCTTAATGTGAGTAAGTTGCTGGTTTATAAACAAGGTGCTGGTGACAAAATAGCAACTTTGGCTTTCTCACACTGCATGAAACAATAGAATGCAAGAGTTACACAGCTGTTTTTTTGGGTTTGCTGATCACTGCTGGCTGTAACCTCACTGTGTCTGACAGGGCTCCAGCAATTCCCTGTATTCCAAAGCACTTCCATGATTTGACACCTGGCATCTCCATTGTCCCTTCTGCGAGCCTGAGCATTGGCTCAAGGAAGTAGATACTGGAGGTCATAAGATGAACCAGTGCCCACTGGTTTTCTTCCTGGAAATTTCAGCTGAGTCTCACCAAAGCTGACCAGACAAATATTCCTTTCAGGGAATAAGACTTATTGGCTATTCAGGTCTCCCTGTGGGCAGTTTTACAAAGCAACACAGAAGCTGTTATAGTGAAACCTAATGTGAGAGTTGTGGATTTGATCCAGAACATACAAATGATTAGAAGGTTTACTTTCTGAAGAATTCTTTTCAGAGAAAGTCTTATGGCTTAAAATGGTTAAAGCAATATGAAATATGTAAAGGAAACATGGACTACTCTCTGCTACAAACCTTATGCTGACAACATTCTGAAACATATCTAAACAGTGTCAGAAGGTTTTCCTTTCCCAGACAAATAATCCCATCTGTTTATGCTTATGTCCATATCCTGAAAAGGTGAGAACGTGATTGCCATGGGTACTACTTTCCTAATCCAATGCCAATGAATATGTAAAAAATAAGGCTTTTTTATTATGCGGATTGAGAAGAGGAAAGTATAGCAAGATCCTTTTGCCCTGGAAGGAGTAGTTAGGTAGCATAGAGACATTATGGATTCCCAAAGTATTTTTATCAGAGGTGGGACACTGCAGTCCTTGACTCTTCAGGTCTCCCTAAGCCCCTCCTAGCTTACAGACTTTTCAGGACACATGTATATGAGTGTGCAACCTTCTACTGAAAGTACGTACGTGTCCTTCTGAACATAACTGCTTTTCCTGTTAATGATACCAGAAATATTTTTACCTAAGAGGCTCTTACAGAGTAAGATTAAGAGGATACATTCAGTATCAAACTCTGCAGTGCTCCAGTGGCCATCATACACCCCTCAACCAATCTGTGTTGCACAAGAGCAGCGCAGTGAAAACTGTATGACAGAAACACTTTGGCAGTTTACCTGAAGAGTCATGGTGTTGACTTATAGCACACCCTGAATAATATTTCTTCTCTGTGCTTCATCTAGACCAATAAATGCTTATGCTTCTGGATGCAGGAAGAGCTGTTTGTTCTCCTCAGCTGACATCCCATTAAAAAGAAAATAAAGTAAACATATCAGAATTAGTCCCCTAAAGCTTCCATCAAGGCTTCTGCCATGAGCATTTTGCTATTGTTTTTGTTTTTTCCCTTTGCCAGCTTTTGGCACCCAAGGGCAATCTATCTTTGGGAGAGAAAATAACATCACTCTTCTTCCCCAGGATGTATGATCCAAGAACTAAAAACAGTGCCTATCCAGAACAATATCAGAGGGCTGCATAATAAATANNNNGGTCAGTTTAAATCTTGAACTTGGGACAGTTTTCCCAGGATAATTGTGAGGAATTATGTGACTTTTGATTATGCTGCCTAAAAATAGTATTCCAGTTTTATTGTTCATTGTCAAAAGTTAAAGAAAGAAAGAAGCATCACCCCCAGAAAGTACATATAAGGCACCTGGATTTTTCTGTAATGACTGTCAAACGAGAGGCTTTAGGACCTACTGGAAATGCAAACCTTTTAACAGCTTTCATGCAAACTCTTATTTTCAGCTGATCATTACTAGTTCTGACCTTTTAAATCCTCTGCTGCTAAGGGAGAATCTGGTCTTTACAGAAAAGCTGTTCTGTATTCCATTCATAGACAGTGGAGAACTTAACTATATTTACTGGTATTTAACATATGGAGCATATTTGCCTGGAAGGTAGATGAAATCTCCCACATTTAAGATCAAATCAATTTGAATTTAAGGTCACATTTGCAGAAGTCAATGTTCCATAAAATCAAAGAAGAGCTTAACTCTACTCTTTTTTTTTTCTCCACCAATCATCTGTGTCGTTTCCAACAGCACAGCTCTGCAGCCCTCCTCCCTTCCTGTCGTCATTAATGTGGGAGCCAGTGAGACAGTGACATGACACCAATCTTACTCACCTGAGGGGAGATGCAAGTGTTTATGACCAAGACAAACATGAACTGTATTCTGCAAACTTTGTATTCTTAATTCTCACTCCCATGGCCTCAATCACATTGCTGAGACTACTCACACAAGTATCTTGCCTGCTTAAAGTGAGGTGCTTAGAATCAAACCTTTTTTCTTGAGATATACCCACTTTGGACCATCCAGTTCATATGCTTCCAGGACCAAACGGAGCAAATAGGTTCATGTGATTTCAAGGTGAAAGTGTGTGTATCTTCATTCATAAGCAAGAGCTGCTGCTTCGAAGGAGAGGAGATTTGCAGGAATCAATGATCTGCAATATCTTTTTGCTTAAGGTGTAATTGCCATCTAACAGCACTTAGGGATTTTGCTATTGCAGAGATCTGGGAAACACAAGTCCAAAATACAACTTTCTGGTTGGGAGATTTCTAATATTGGAACACTGTCTTTGCACGCTACTAACCCACAGCCTTTTCCCCTGAAAGTCTAAACAGGAGAGGAGAGAATAGGAGCTGCACTTGATTTCCCCTTTCACCTTCCCTGTGAAAGTGAGACATAGCAGGTCTGAAAATGGCATTTGTGTTGTTAATAATAATATTTATTTATTGTTCTTTATGTTTAAGTGAAAACATTGATTAACCTTGATGAAATCATGAAAATATATAGTCGAAGTGGAATGGTAAAGAGGAAAATGCAGTATTAAGTGCTTCCCCATGGCCTAAAAGAACTTCTTTTAACACAATGTGAAGAAAATAGTGCGAAAACTGGGGAAAACTCACAAACATTTATTTACTGGATTTTAAAATGACATATTGCACATGGGATAACCAACTGAAATGTGTCTAGCAGCATTCCCAGTTCTGATGAAAAGTTGTCAGCTACTTGGGCAAATGATTTTGAAAGATAAAATAGGACATGATAAAACATTTTTATCACTACATTACTAACAGTTTCAGGGGAAATTTAACAGAAGTATCTCTGCTGGCTACTCCTATTTAGATCATATTAAACACATGGCAATTTGTGAAGTCCTCTTTGTGTTTCACGCTGCTTATTGTTGAGCTGACAAACCACTCCTAACCTGTCCCTGTTTGCCAGGATTTAAATCCGTGTTTCCATCCAGTCAGCAGGACGAACTCACCTCGGATGTAAATGAGCACAGTTTAGTTGAAGTCAGCCAAGTTGCTATCTCTTGCACCAAGGCTTAATTTGATCCTAGATGTTTAGATCACTAAGCTATGCCCTCTGGCTTAGCAATTCTTCAGCTGAAGGATTACATTCTTATTGTGAATGCCAATAGTCTTTTTACTCTGGTAGCTGAAAAAGTAATAAGTGCATATAAGGGTTTCATGAACTGTTTCACAGGTGAGAGGAGACAGTCCATTTCATTCTGGAAGTGTCTCTCACCCTTCAAATGAAGAAGAGGAAGTCTGAGTGAATTAAAGGTTAGTGTATTTTTGTGACTTTTACATCAAAAAACAAAAGAGTTTGGACCGTTGGACACGAGGGTAACTCGTTTCCCTACAGCACACGTTCAGCTCTGAATCAACAGAGCTTGTAAGCCTCTGACATATAGATTGACCCGAGGGGGAAGAGGGAAAGAAGGATGTAATTGTGCCAATTAATCCAGAAAGACATCTGAGAGAACAATGTCTTTAAAGAAAGTCTGATTCTGATCTTAGCTAGACCAGTGCCAATCTAGAGTGATGTCACTGAAATAAGAAGACCATCTTCTACTTACTGGTTATAACCTAGATCAGAATTTGGCATGGAATTAGTTATTCATATTGGACTAGCCATGGTAATTCTAGTTGCAGCTCTCTAAGGGGAATTTACATACAAAATAGTAAATATTTTCAGTACATCATAGAAAAAAACAATGAATTAACAATGCTTTTCCACTACTTTGACACGTTGCTATAAAACCCACAAAACATTTTGGAAAAGGATTCACGTAGTACTTACAGGAAGGGAAACAGAAACAGTAATGTGTACAGATCTGATTAGTAGGTTTATTCTAAGACTTGTTATATTCTATAGAGGAGTTAGGACATCAGGAAGCACAGTAACATGATCTCCAAAGCAGGATGGAGGCAATGAGCTATCTATCATTTTGATCTATTTTACATTAAGAGATTAGCAAACCTGAGAAAGAGAAAAAATACAGAACTACTTTCTCCTTCCAGAGAAATGAGTCATTTGTCAGTCCTAGGGAGCTCTACAGACAGAAGCAAGAGGAGCTCTTGCATTCTGTTCCCTTCATCTGTGCCTCCTGTCCCACGGATGCAGAAGCAGAGAAGCAGAGCCAGTCTGTCTGCTCACTCTTCCTGTGACAGGTGCGAGCCAAGGAGAGGCATGCAGAACGTGGTTTGTCACCTTTGTTTGTAGCTACAGCACAGAGGAATGCGAGCAGGTAGCTGTCATCCTTCCATTCCCACTTCCTGATGCATGATTTACCAGACTTGATGGAAGACACACTGACAGCAAACCCATAGCTAACACATAATAATGTAAATAATCATGTGAACTGATTCCAGTTACATGTGAATCATGTGAACTGATAATTTTAGGAGGTATTGAGTGAATTGGAATGTGCCGAGTCCCATTGAAGCATAATATAGGACTGATGCCTCTACACTTGCTAGAGGCTGTAACTAGCACTTATACTCACCTGTTTACTTTTGACAAGTTATTTGTTATTGACCAGAGGTCTGCATGAGTGCTGTTAAAACAGAAGTGCCGGGTATTGGCTGAATCTGAAAGCAGAAGAAAATGGTTGGAGGTGAGCCTAACACAGACCTGGGCCACAGCTGAGGCTATTTAGATACATTTTTTCCAAGGCTCTCCATTTTCTAATTTTCATGCTGCTCTTTCTGGAAATAGTCTCCACATAAGAATAATTTTTCAGATGTATCCCAGAACACAATGTCTTAGCCCTAAGCCACTCCAAATGCCCTGGCAGTGGCAATAGCCTACTGAGGAAGGCTTTTGCTGGAAATTGCTGGAAATGTTAGAAAAAGAAGGCAGAGTTGGTTGTTACCATACTTTGAGCGAGAGCAGTTCCATTTTTAACGTTATTTTGAAATGATAGTAAGCTTTTGAATCGGAGGTTATGCTGTTTGGTGTAGAGGAAAGGTTTGGGAATCTTAGCTCCTTGGCTGCCTTGAGAATAGTCACTGGTACAGATCCACTTGCTTAGTCTGCCAGGGATCTAATTTAAACTGCTGTAACTAAAAATTTCCATTCACGATATTGAGGGTTAGTCCTAGCTGATCATATTGAAACCTTCCAAAATATTGTGAGTCTTTTAGATTCAGTGGCTGCCGCCATTATTTCTCTGGCATTGCCAGACACAGTGAGACATTAGATCTGGATTTTCTAATCCACCTCTTTTCTTAGGAAAAACGCAGTTGGGAGATTTAAGATCTGATCCTGTAAATTCTGTTTCACATGAGCAATCTCACTGCAGATTAAAGACTAATCATAGAAGGATTTGGAGGATCGGGCCCTTTGATTTCTCTTCATGTTAAGGCTCTTTCTTATCTAGATCATCCCATTGATTATCCTTCTCCATCTTTTGCATAGGGCTTTAGGAATAATTAGAAGGAAATAAGATTTTCTGACTTTAACTTAATCAGTAACGTGTGTACTTTGAAAAGTTACATTTTTACATGACAAAGAGTGCATCATCCAAGACAAATATCTCCAAGGTATTTGGACTTTCTTCTAATTGACAGCTTGGACATTATCACAACTGTGTGGTCGCTCTTTGTTCGAACTCACAGACGCGGTGAATGTTTGATAAATGTTACCTTTTTAATTCTTGATAACATTATGAAAATGTTAAGAAATGCAGCAGCAGATAACCTTTCTAGACCAAACAGCAGCATTAACCATGTGAAGTTAATAACTGACTACAGGTCATTTACTTAATTTAACTTTAAAAAAAGTTTTACTCACACTATTCAAACTTTCCCTTCATTTTTATCTCCTTTTCTCCAAGGCCACAGATAAGCTTTTCCTCTTACTTACTTGCAGGTCAGCTTTCCATGAGACTCAGGTCTACTTACAACCAAAACCAAATATTTATGGGCATGCGGGTATGAAACACTGTAATGATAAATGCATGATAGTACACCAGAATGAAGGATTTCAAGACAGCAGTGTTTGCTGTCTGAGCTGGACATTTACTTAGTCGGTGTAGCCAGGAGCAGGTACTTTGATACAAATCAGATGAAGTGTTTTTGAATGAGTAAGTCTATATTCTGAAGTATGACTTCAGGGATCAGGGCATATGAGTGCACAGGTGTCATTTTGCAATGAAAGCCGCTAATGCTTTCCGTGCATGTCTAAAAACACTTTGTTTCAAGGTTGTGCTTCTGAAAGGATATAGCTCTGCAGGTTTCTTTTAAAAGAATGAAGTGCTAAATAATGGATTAAAGGCTAAAAAAGGATTTGAAAGGTCTTCACCATATTCTTAGTATATTTCAGTTATGCATTTTACTCCCTAAAAACACACTTGCAGACTGCATTTAAATTTGAAGCATGTCATGGCATTGCATATACTCAGACTGATCAGATAGCCTTGGAAAATTTGATGTTTAACCTTTATCAATTATTACACAGAAACTTGTTTTGGCAAATAAGATTGCCTGAAGTTTGGGTCACTTTAGGTTTTTACTGGCTTTGCATATAGGTATTTATATATAGACACCTATCCTTATGTTATCTCTGCCGGTCTCCTTATCCAATAAAGCAGATGCTTGAGTTTAAGTATGTTAGTCATCACACTAGTTTGATTCTTAAACTCCTAGCCAAAATGAGAACATGGTGGACTTTCATGAAACTCACACTAAGTCCTGCAAAAATGTAAACATATTCTTTTTTTTTGTGCACATTAGTAATGAATGTGTCTAGTAGTGTTTAAAATAAACACTTCTACTGAATGAGAACCTAAGCAGAAAAAACTTTGTTTACTTTTGTCATTAATAAGATTACAAATTAGGTCATTTCTCTCACTACCTCTCACAGGAATTCTCATGGAAATCTAAGGGTCAAAGCCCAAGTTTCACTTGAGTGTTTGTGAATGGGGCCTTGTTATTATGAAGTGCTCTGTAGGTGGAGCGCGAGCTTGTTTCATACAGAAGGAAGCTACTTTTGAGACAAAAAAATCATCACTCCAGCTTAAGAAAAAGAATAATGAGCTTTTTTTTTTTCAGCGTTTGTCTACTTCTTATATTTTTGGAAACTTCAGTACTGCAGCAAGAAAGAAGTGACAGTTCTTTTGCTAATCGAATTTTTTAATGGTTTGTCTTCCTTTATTCTCATCAGCGAAGTACTGACTTCTCAGATTCCTCATACAGCAACAGCAAGGATTAAAAATGCCAGCAAGTGCTAGTTATCCTGCTAGGTTATTACAATTTTATGCTGCTGTGTGAAAATGTCCGTCTTAACTAACCAAGGAAGCATTTTCTTTCCAGGCATGTTTAGTTCATTTCCATATATATTGAGAAGCAGACTTGACCATTGCTGCCAAAGATATACTTTGAAGAAATAAGTTTTTGAAGTCACGTTGAAATTCTATGCTATTTTACAAGTAAATATTAGAGACAGACTCTCTGTCCTAAACATTAGTGTGCTAATTTCTCACCTTGTTCCATAAGATCACTGCCCTTGTTGCAACAAGACACACACGACACCATTTAACTGTTTAAAGTTTTGTAAAGTTCAAAGTACAACGGAGATAGGAGAGCTGGACAAAATGACGGTTTTATTACCTAGTTGCCATCAGTTACTAACAGGGTTGGCAGGATTCTATCACATTTACATTTCTTTAATGCATTAAAATTAGATAATTTACAAGTCTTTAATGAATTTAAGTATCTATTCTTATTGTCAGTGTTGAAGTCCTTAGCTTTTTCAGCTGTAGTTTCTTGATTTTACTTGGCATTATTTATATTTTAACTTCAAAAACTAACCAATTTCCTTTTGCTTAACAGAGATCTGATTTATTTTGTACGTACAGCTGTGCCATCACTGGAGATGTGCTTGATTGTGGTGACATACTATGTCTGCTGAAGTGAACATCAAAAGATCATTTAATCACTTGTAATGCTTTCTCCTTGCCTAGGCCAGGGTTTTGTAAGAGTTCTGCTAATGCACACTTCTGCCGGGAAGCTTCCCAAGGTGGGGCACAAAAGATGCTAAGTGGCAGGAGGAGGATGAGTAGAAGCCATTAACATTCTGCCAGCAAGGTCAGATTTGATGTTTCCTTTGTTTGTAGTATCCAAATTAAGAAGATGCTTCTGTGCTCTCAGTGTTGCTTCTACGTAAACATACTCCTGGGTAATCTCAGGCTGGTCACATATCCTCACTATTAGCTACCCATTAACAAGCTGATTGAAAAGGACCCAGTACAGTTTACACAAACCACTGACTATTTTCCAGGAAGACCAAATTTCTCGTGGGCTTCATCAACACTTCAGACTATCAATATACAGAAAAAAAC
>VXAV01010565.1:74952-93839 GCA_013399715.1 Alectura lathami | reverse complement strand
GGTCCTTTTTTTTTTTTTTTTTTTTTTTTTTTTTTTTTTTCCTGAAGCCAGTATTACCACCATTTTACTTGTACTTTACTATTATTATCTAGGTGATGGCTGTGACATGTTGATCATATATGGCAGTGAGAAAATTGATTTCCTTCAACAGAAAAGCTTCCAATTTTCCCTGGGCCATAATTTTATGTCCACAACAAAATAAAAGGGTCATTTTCCTTAAGATGAGGGAATTGAAATCTTTGATAAAAGCCATAGTAAATGTTGTACTTCTGATTGCAGAAACTGCAGTTTTCACAAACATCTCTCCTGTCTGTTCTGTGGATATGTGGGTTTCTGGGGAGTAAGTAGAGGTGAAAGGAGAGAAAGGAGGCAAAGAACAGGTTTGGGAAAGACTGAGGTCCCTGTAAGAAGTTCTGAAAATCTGAAGCTTCTTGGACACTAGCATTTGTTTCCCTGGGAAACGTAAGGACTTTATTGGTGCCTTTCAATCAGGCTTCTACTTTTCAGAAATGATTCTAGTCAGAGCCACACTTCTCAACCACCTGTTTTTAGAATTGATAGCCTTTCTATGATTTTAAACAAGTGTTGGAAAATGTTGATATCAATAAATTGTAAAGTACACCAATATAAAAAAATTGTGTAGCACATCAATAAAAAAGAAAATCAAAGAAAATACTAAAATCTTTTTGTTGTTTTGGTGTTTTCTTTTTTTTTTTTTCTCTGAAGGAGGATCTCTTCTATCTTCAAACAATTCCATAGCTACATTTATTAGATTACCATTTCTGTCAAAATCCCAAGCTACTGGTGAGACTAAAAGCTACTTAAGGCTGATTCTTCTGTCAAACAATTTATTTGAACATATAACAGAAATTTTTGGAAGTGTTTGTTTCTGCTTTGGCTCTTGGCATTGAAATCTGGGAAGCTGACCAGACAGTTCAACTTTTTTATTTTTTCAGAATGTTTTTATATAAGTTGGATTTGTTCAGCAGTCTGGACAAAATTAATGTTGGATCCTTAAATACTCAGGAAATCCTGAAAACTGACCTTTTAGTGTTCTACTACATTGATCTTTCATGGCCATAGTCCCAAGTGTCAATGTAACACAAGTGATAATGTCTCACTAGAAGGTTTTTTCTCTGTAAAACTACACTGCTTGATACCTCACTTCTACAAGATGAGAGATTCCTATAATTACTCTCATCTCAGCTTGGTTTGTGGGGTGGCAGGGGAGTTGTACCCAATCAAAGCTGTGTTTCCAGAGCTTACAGGGAATGGGTGCTTGAACAGGAAACAAAGTGCAAACAAGCCTTTCCCTGTGAGTCTGATCCACGTCTGGTGCCCAGAACCAGACATAAAGAATAGCCATTATTTTGACTGAAACACAGCATCACATACGTGTGCACTTTTCTCTTCCTCTCATAAGTGAGAGTTGTCTCAGCCTGGCAGCTTGATGCTTTATATTTGGCCACATTTTTTTAGTATATTTATGATACTCCTCCGCTTCCAAAGTTGGTGAAAATTGAAGTTGCTGATATCCTTTAAATCAGATGTTTTTCAGAGATTTCTCTGCTTACAGTGTGTGCAGGAATCCAGCATATAAGGACCACAGGAGTGCAAAGGTTAATTAAGATGTTGAGGTGCTGCTAACATCTGAAAAGGATTGTGGTTATGAAAGGCTGACCCATCCTTGCATGTTATACATGTATTGTTTGCAACATCGAGAAGCTGTGCATTTGACAGAAGAGTTAATCTTGTGATCTCTTTGATTATCTCATCTGTAATCAGAGGGGTGTCAGGTGGAGGTGAGTTCTGACTGGTAAGTTGTGTCCATCTCGCTGGGGACATATGCAGGAAGCAGTAAGTCATGAAACAAGGGTGATGAAAGAAAATTCAGGGTAGGTTTTGAGGCAGCAATATTCAAAGTACCAAGAAAAGTAACTGTTCTTTCTGTTTGACTTGGAATGTGCTTTCTGATTAATAGCCTACTAATAAAATCATATTTCTCAAAATTTTCTTGAACATCAGAGGATTAGACTGCAGCAAGTACCGAAAAAGCAGAAAGGTTGTATCTTTTACGTATCTAGTGATGGAAGGGCATGCTTTTGTGGGTTTTTGCATTTTGTCTTCCCTGTATGTTATATTGGAGAATACATGTGGCTAACTGTGAGAGTTTGGGTTTCTACTGCTGAATTTTTTTATTTTTATTTTTTTTTAATTGAGGCACATCACACAGATTCCCCCACACATTTTCATATGCTGAAAACAGAGTCAAGGGATGTACATCTTATGGGAGAATAGAATTCTGCATTGTGTTTAGAAGTGTTGGCAAAGAGCACATGCAATCAAAAGCAAGCATCACTTTCTGTTGGAGTGAGCAAAACAAAAATGTAGATGGGTTTAATATGACATTATGTCTCATCAGACAGAGAGGAAGCATAAAACTGAGCCACTTAAGAGGCAGAAACAGGTGCTAGAATGATGCCTTTCCTTTTCTCCCTAGAATACACAGACTCTTGAGCTCTCCTCTTAACTGTTACTTCAGGAAATAGTGTAAGAAAGGAAAAGTTTCGCTCTGAGGTGACACTGATATCAGCAGTGACAAAATTGGTGACTGTTGCTGTTCTCGTTCAGAGGGAGGAAGGGCTCAAACCCACTGAAATGTTCCTGGATAGCTAATGGCAGCCAGATTTGATTCCAGCTGAACTCAGAGACTGACAAACGTGTTGTATGTGGACTGTGTTTTGCCTCTCTTGGTTAACCATCTGGAAACGTGAATTGGAAATGTGAATTGTGGTACACACCGGGAGCAATCACCCATTAGAGCTGAGAGTGGATGATGGGAAATGAGATGGGAAAAGGGAGCAGACAGTGTCTGCTGGGATTCTGAAATCAGCCAGAAAAAAAACACAGGGGAGCCAGGGAGGCTTAGAAGTAGAGGTCTTAGGGTTCCATGATTACGCATAGTCCACATTCCCTACCCTCTTATTCCTCAAACTTTTAAAGGGAGACTCTTGCAGTACCTTTTCTTGCTGTGCAAGTGCAAAACATTTTGGGACATCAGATAGTATTCTGAAATGGTTTTCAGTACTGTGTAGCCCAGGTTCTACCATCAGTGACTTTTGAGCAATTCTGTTCACTTCAATGAATTTCAGAGATCCTACTTTTTCTCTCAGTGTGGTGGTTTAATCCACAATAGCTCCCACCAGGCGCTCGCTCACCATCCCCAGGCCGCGGAGGCCTGGGCCTGCTGGCGTACTGACAGCAGCCGGTATCAGCGGGATGGAATAGGGAGGGGAGAGAAAAAGAAAAAGGTAGAACTCAAGGGTTAAGATAAAAACTAGTTTACTAAAATAGCTAAGGAACAAGAGATAATAAAAATGCAAAGGGGATATAAGGATAATAATACCGATAATTAAAAAAACAGTGACTTACTAGAAAGGTGATACCATGTACCATGTGTATGGTATGGAATACCTATTGGGTCAATTAAAGTTAGATGTCCTAATTCTGCTCCCCCCTGCAACTTCCTAATCCCTTCTTTTCGGGCATTTGCAGATCCGACTACGCTAGAAACCATGACACTCAGGCATTTTTTCATCATCAGAATAAGAAATGCTATTTACCAAGGATAAAATCCACATCTACATAGTGATAGTTTGGGAATCCCAGGGGCAGACACAACAGATGCTGCCTCACTAAAATCTGCAGAGATTTTTAAGTTTTCAAGAGCAGAGGAAAATGGCAGATCTTAGCTGCTTTTTACCAAAGCCTAGCTAGACAGCACCCCAAATAGAAACATTTCTCTTTGGGTTTTAATTCTTAGACCCTTACAGCTCTCTGTACAGAGGAAGGTGTCACCTAGAAAGTTGTGATAACTGGGAGGTTAGTTAAAACAAAGAAATTAGTAAAACCCCACTCTTTTATTATGTAAATAAGAAAACATGACAGTTTTGTGTATTGAATCATGGTTTTGCATATAGCATAGATTTTCAAGGATGTATGTACAATAAAAATTTCATAGTATGATAGATTTTTTTTTTCCCAAAGTTTTTTTCATTTCCTTTGCTTCATTTTCTAGGTAAAATTTACATAGTAATAAATATATTTAGGAAAAAAAAAGCAGTGTATTATTTCTGGATACATAAATGTGGTTGTTACCAAGACACACTCTGCTTTTGGAAATTGAGACCTGGATATCAAACCTAGCATATTCAAAAATAACCCTCCAAATATGGTGTTTCTACAGGATTTTATCTAACTAAAACATAGATAACCCATAGATAATCAAAGAATGGGATTTTCTACTTACTTGTTTCGTGATTGGTTCTTCCAGACTTATTTCTTAGTGCAAAGCTTGCCACCAAGAGAAGCAAAGTTTCATGCAGCACAACAGCCCCCCAGAACAATGCTACAGAAGTGGTTGACACAGAGAAGTTAGGCATCAAGGAAAAACCATCAGAAAATATTAGAAAGATTAGGGCACAGCTTCTGGGGCCTGTTGCCAGACCTCTTGCATGGCTGTATTTTACTGTATTTTACTGCAGTAGAGACCTTTGAGAGAAGCAGATAAGGGAAGACATAAACACCATCCAACATCTTCTGAGGGGGACGTCTGAGAAAGACATGAACACCATTTTAAAGTTATTTTACATCTTTCTTGGTTCTGCTATTAGTAGCACTACTCCAGGAGCCCTTTTCAGCTCTCCTCACCTTTCCTGCCTGTTCTCGCTAAAGCAGTGCTCATGGCACCTCCTGTGTGGAGGTGCTACCCAACAGCACCAGAAGAGATCTTGTTCCTGGGTGGGTCTGAGCTCAGAAATAATTAATGATACCTTAAAATGCCTAAATCCCTGAGGACCCTAACATATACATGGCATACAGCATTATTAACTGCAGCCTTGTGGGTGGAGCATGACAACAGCTTGTGACTAGGAAAGGTGGCTTTACATTCTGTGCGGCTGTCCCCCTGTGATGCTTCCTGGCACTGAATTTCTAGTAGCCCTGTTCTCATTTGCATCCTGGATGCAAAAATTCTAATAATTGTAAGGAGGGCATACTCCATCTGTGGCATGGGTCCCCTCCCTCTCATCCTTCTGTTGGAAGTTTTGGAGCATCATGGGGCTATATACTAAATGTGGAGCAATGCAGTGCGGAGCACAGTCATGGAAACGATTTTGTTCGTACCTCAGCTAATCATATCTACTGGTTACTAAGCCCTTCCTGCTGATTGTCCAGCATAAATGGGACATAATGGAAGAGAAAATTTAACCCCATCGCAGTAATAATGTCATACCTATGTCTCTGTGTCCTGCTATAGTGCTACAGACTGTATTCTGTTTCCTGTTTAGCTACTATTTTAAACAGTGTAGACTTTGGTAGCTTTTATAAGAATAAGGCTTTATTTCTTCCATAATTTTTAACTGGTTCCTCTTGCTTTCTCTCCTCAACCATCTCATGCAGCCATATCTCATAATTCTGTAGTATCAGGTTTGGTGAAATATTACTGCATATTATCCCTGCAGATTGCTGATAGAGATCATGTATCTGGGGCAAGTAAAATGTCAGATTCTCATCTAAGGAGCTTACAGTGGTGGTCCTACCATCAGGTACATGGGTTCAAATTTTTATACAAGAGGTGAGTCCGATCATTTAGTCTTCACCTAAATTCACAGCTGGATGTTGGAACGAAAAGGACGATTCCAAAGGCTAAAGCTAAGCCCTCCACCCTTCTTTTTTAATGAGTAACAGGCCTCAGTAACTATTATGAGTGATTTGGCACCTCAACCTCTATGCAATAGGCATAGAGTGAGATGTTTCAAAACCACTACATATCTAATTTGCATTGACTGAAGATCCCATGAGGCACCTAAATACTTCTGGACATCCTTACTGTGTCAATTCATAAAGCTCACATAACTTCCTCTTTCTCACATTGTGCACACTCTTGATTTTAACCATGTGAAACACTGCAAATTCCTGTTCCCTTGATTAAGAGGCTAATAGTACTTGTAAACAATTTTCAGCTATTATGGAAAGCCTCTCTATGCAGTGCTTTCTTTTTCTTGTAATATTCATTGCAGTTCTCTGCAGCTATCCTGCTGCAGAGCGTGCAGATCAGGTTTGGATCAAAACTGTGTGATGCAACAAGCTGAAATTCCTGACTGACCTTCAGCTCTCTTGTTCAGTTGCAATATGCAGCTTTCTGTTCTGCTAAGTTAAAGTCACAAAGAGGGGCCAAGTGAAAAGTGATTTTTTCAGAAGCAACAAAAAGGTTGCTTCTTTATCTGAGAAATTCTTTTGCTCATCTCTACTGGAGGCTGAATTGTTTATTGTATTGACTGCACATCATTTGGGCTGGGTTTTAACAAATATGACAATTTATCTGTATCAAGGATTGAGTGGGGGGGGGGGGCAGTTTTGATACATTAAAAACCTTTGCAATCATTTTTTTCTTTCTGTTCTTAAGCACTAAATCTCAGCATGACTGTATCCTGCAGTGGAAAATTACTACCCATTCGGAAATGTGCCTTGTTGCATTACAGTCGTATATTTGAAGACTCAAAGCTCTATCTGCAGAACAAAGGCATGCTCAAAAAATGACTTAGCATCTTTATTCCTTTATCACAACAGTTTATGGCAGCATTTTCAATTTGTTATAATCAAGGTATGCTTTTAAAATTAATCTTTTTGCTCCTTAGCTTATATAATAATTATGCATCTTCATTAAAATGAGATATTAGAGCTGCTACTTATCGGGATTTGTTTCTAGCGGTGTATGAATTAGTCTCTGAATGAATGAATGTTTTCACAGCACTAGATGACAAAATCTACCATGTCCTACCTCTTTATCAGGAAGGTTTCCTGGGACATTTACACTAAGTTGTTTTCTTAGACCAAATGCAGAGAGGCACATTCCTAGTCAGCTCTGCGTGCAGGATGAAAAAGGTAAGAGGATCAAGCTACACCTACCCTTTTGAGGGGGCTGATTGTTAAGAATTTCTCTCTCACTATGCACTTGGAGCCACATTAGAAGCAGTCGGAGGCTTTTAAGGGTAGAAAATCTCAGGACAGTGTACAAAATCAGAGCCAGGGTCATGACCTTGACTATTGATCCAGCCTCTCTTATTTCCACAGCTTGCTGAGGCTTGTTCTTCCAACCTGCTGGTGTACATTAGAGCAGAAATCCATAACATGGCCATGTTCATCCAAGCACAGGAAGAAACTAAATTAAATGTTAAAAAACAATCTGAGACTTGAGTTGGAGACAATTCATCATGATCCTAGGCGTCAGGCAGGTAGGATGACCAAGAGTTCCTCAGCCAATAGACCCAAACAGAATATGGAGGGACCTCACTGCCTCATTTGTCAGGTACAGAGCAGATAGTCGGAAAAACACCAAGGAAAAAAAGTCTACCAAAGGTCAGTGTTTTAATTCCCAACCATGCACAAAAAATCATCTTTTGGAATGCAACATATAATTCAAGTTTAGGGGAGAAAGTGAGGGAGATAAAAAGTTATCTGAAGGTAATATATTAGCAGTCACAATTAGGAGGAAATAAAACTTTGCATGGAGGAAATGTACTAAAAATCGAGTCCAGCTGAGTTCTTACAACACTCAAACTCAAGTTTGGGTGAGAGAATTTGACCACTGACTTTGGCAACCTATTAAAATCAGCAGTCAGTCTGTTTTTTCGCTTTCTAAAGATATCTCGGTGGAGTGGTAACCTTTCTTCTTGGTGAAAGGGGTTTAAAGGTATATAATCTGTGATGCAGAGAATGAACTCAGCATGTTTAATAAGAAGGAGATTCCATAGGCTGGTTGAAACTGCCCTTTGCTGCTTCTGAAGCTGGTCTTATTTGTACTGGACACAGAACACATGTCCCTTATATACTCATCCGAAACATATAAACTAAAGGATACTTCTCAAATGGCAGGGTTGCTTTTTTTCTGCTGGGAACTAATTGACATACATACCTTGAAAGTACTGTGCAAATATTACAGTGATTGAAAATCGTCACAAACCCCACTGCAGTCAGCACAGCTGCTGTTCTAATTTAGCTAGCTGGTGAAAAGAAGAATTTGCCAGTTTTGTGAACATGAATTACATTTCCTGTTGTGGTTGAATTGTGTTCTCTCTCAAAACGTTGATAAGCAGGTATCTGAGCTGAAAATAGTCTGCTGCCCTTTAATTTTATTCCTAAATTATGTTACATTATTTGTGCATTATCAGCATGTGCTGTTAAACCTCATCATGCTGAGTGCCAATCTGATGAAACATAATAAGACATAACACAGTTTGACAGCTAATATTTAAAGAAGAAATCTTATCTCTCACTATCTAAATAGCAAAGGACTCCCATTCAGACACTTAGAGATTCTGAGTGGATATCTTGAGAGAACAGTTAACCCAAGATTTCTTGGAATGGCTCTCAGTTAGACTGCAGCTTTGTACATTTATAAGCATAAAACAAAATGCACTCTGACTGCTCAGTGAATTCATGCTGAACAATTTCTGAACTGCCTTTTTAGTTTGTAGTCCTCTGAGCAAGATTATATAAGAAATATGAGTGAACTGATAGAATTTTGTTCCCTAGGCTTCTTTTACCAAGTACTCTGTAACATCTGAATCAAAGAATGGATTTTAACAAGGCATTTATGAATCAGAGCTGTTTTCCAGTTAACAAAGGTGGGAAAGATTTGACATACCTTAGGTACAGGAGTTTGCTGAACACAAATTCCTGGAGGCTGTGCATCATACTTTGCTCTAGTTTCTTGCCTGCCTCCTTTCCAGTTAGCCCAAGGTGACTGTAATTCCGTTTTCCTGTGTTACTGCCACTTGCCATTTACACAGATATAATCAGGTACTTGGCAGCCTACATATGGCTAGATCTGTATCCTGTTCCTAAGGCTTTATGCTTTGCCATATTCTACAAAAGTGCCTCAGTTTTCAGATGATGTTCGTGCATCATTAGCTTAAATTTTATCACCAAAAGCTTAGAGTTAATGCTGTGTACCGGTAATTTCAAAGTAAAGAAAAAATATGGATATTTATGGATAAATATCAAGGCAAGAATACCTTGTATTCACCACCTGAAAAAAATGAAGCATTTCGAATAGTGTGTCTTATTTGGAAAGTTCTAGTTGACTATATCTGAGTTTTATGAATAATTTTTTAGATTGTAAAACCATTTGAAAGTGATCAAATTGAAAGGAACTTCAATACTAGTGAAAAGATCCATCTGCTTTCCAAAGCAGGTTTTCTTTTCTGAAAATAAGGGATCAACTTTATACCTGGCATAACCAAGCATGTTCTGTCAGATGTACATCTACTGTCACCTAATTCCAGAATTACTGTGGATGCAGACTGAATAATTGATTTGCATGTGAAGACTCTGATAATCTCTGTCCAGATAAGTTGTAGCGAGGTCACTGCCAACCCAGAAAGCCACTCTGAAAGAAGAGATGACAACAAGCCACCTCCTCGCAATGCCTACTGCAATGCTCACACCTATCCCAGCCAGCAGGTGCACGCAGGTACCTGACATCTAATAAACTTGAACACTTCAAAGGAGTAGAAACAAACAGGAAAGCCATTCTCAGCTGAACCAGGTCAGATCAGTCCTTGTGTCATTTTTATAGCATGCTATGGGGCAGGTCTTTGTCTTCATGCTCTCTGACTTGCAGAGAGTAAGGGTTTGTTTAGAGAAGTAAATGCTATATGTTGCAGGCATTTCAATATCAAAGTGAAACATTTCAGGTTTCAGTTAAAAAATGCAACTGGGTGTTGTCAGAAAATATTTACATTTTTCACATTGTAGCCAAATTAAGGCTGTTCTATTCAAATACTTCAACAACTCTGAGTGTTTAGTGCTGCAGATTGGTGACTATGGGCTTTTACGTCTCCAAATGTCAAAAAATGTTCCTAAACACTCTTCACGTCTGCTGATTAGTACATCTGCTACCTATCAACTCTATGATTTACCCCTTTTTCAAAGCAGAAAACTTCTGCCTTCCTGTTCCCTGCTGCCAATCATTACTCCTCGAGGTATGTATCACACTGTAACTTAAGGGAGTGGGTTCATAGAAACAACTCCCAACCTGAAGGAAGAGATTTTTTCATCTGGACATCCAAAAAGACATAGAAAGGGGTCCTGGAGCTTGAGTTATGTTTTTGTTCAACCCTTCAATCTGTCCCCTGTTTGAGGATTCCACTGGCCTCGTCCTCTATGGCTGTGTAACCAAGTGCCACTGCTGCACCTGTAGCCACTACCCTGCTACTTCCTACAAACACTGAAGCAGTGGGAATAGAATACAGAGTTCCAGGAGGCAAGTTGCCATAGGAAGAAAAAAGTTGTTGGAGGTGCTTCCCACTTGCCGTAATAGTGCTCCATGACTGCTTCCTGCAAGCAGCTTGGCCTCATAGCTGTAGGTGCTGCGAGCCGTGATCTGAGTTCTCTCGCAAGTGTGAGACTCTGTACAGATTGTTGTTAATGACAGTAATAAATAATATCACCCAGCAAAAGCTGGGAATCTTGTTGATACGGAATTCATTGTGTGTTCTGGCTGCTAGGAGCAAGAAGTTGTTAGTTTTCTAGAGTGAGTGAGAGGTTCCTGCTCTTGGATCACTGTGCACTGCAGTAGTGTTGATAGCTCTTCCTTCCACAGCTCACCCTTTATTCTTACCCCTGTGCTAACCTACCACAGGCCTCACCGGGTGTCCTGGTGTAGTTGTTCCTATGACTCTTCCTGAAGGCCCTGCATTGCACTTGCTGCTACCTTCCAGTCCTTTAAAATGTAATAATGCTCTGTGTCTCTGTGCCAGGTGATGCAGTACTTCCAATCTCACTCTTGGATTCTCATGATAACATTTATCTTTGTGGTTTTCTAACAATCAAATAACAGAGACCACCAGCAGCAGGGGCTGGGATATACTTTCAGGGAAATGCAGACAAATTTGGACAAATTCAGCAACTCTTTGGTGTATTAATTTGCCATAGTATGTTAGTTTGAATGTAGTTGTCTGTGGCGATGATGATTTCTACTATTACATATTACTGCTGTACATGACTGAGAAACAAGATGCAGAAGAAGCAGAACTCTGCCAGAAATTGTAGCTGAAAGAATGATAGTACAAGCAATAGTGCAATAACAAACTAATTAAAAAAAACCATCTGAGAAATTTGTCTGTATATGCTGGACTTAGACATAGAATAGAGGACTAAAAAATGGAACACCAATGGCACAGGGCAAGCCATTTTGCACTAGCTTTGCAGTTACTGTTAAATCATATATGCCTATATTTTAATAGCCTCAATGTAGTGTTTATAACTGCTTAATCCAAAAGATTATGCAAAGTTAACTACACAGTCTCAGGGTACGTCTAGCTGGGTTTGCTTTCTCCAGGCTAAGTGTTCCTACATGTTGTTTTGCCCAGCTCTGAAATAAGAAAATAATACCTGAATTACACAGGCACTGGTTAGCTAAATATGAGTTGAACACTCAGAAGTAGACTGTATATTTTATTTCATCATATAAAGACCCTCGGACATTGTTACTTGATCATACAGATTTCTATAGACTGAAATACCTTAAAAACATTTTCCCCTTTCATTTGGAATTGGTCTTATTCGTTTTTATATCCTGTTAACATCTAAAAAAAGATCTGAAAAGAGTTTTGTGGTCCAGTGGTTAGAGTGAAAGTGCCCAAAGACTTGTAGTTCTAATTGTTTAACTTTGCTGCAAAATTTGATTCACCTGAGTGTTGTGCCTGAGCCCACACTTCCACCCTGCTGCTTAGGTAACGAGGAAGAGTGTACCTGATAATTTGCCTCTTTAGAGTCCAAGTATTTTATTTCTTGTATGAAGGAAAGTGGCCATCAGAATGTAGGAGTGCAGAAGTATAATCAGGACAAGGTTTAAAAGGAGGATCCTGATTCATTGTGAGTTAGTTGAAAGTCTCTTTATGGGCTGTAATCGGGTGGAATTCAATAATGCTTTGCAATGACAAAAATGCCATCAAAAGTAACATATGAATCTTTCTTTTTTTTATCATATTGCACAGTTTTGATTGTCTTTTTTAAAACATCAGAGAAGACTTAAAGGACCATGACAGATAAATGCAGTCTTTAAAGCTACTCATGCATTCTTAATGGACAGCTTGTTAATTTGAGGTCTAGGTCATGAATTTGAATGCCATTCACTAAACACCTCTTTGTCAACAAAAGCTAGTTTTCCCTTAGGGTAAATTGTAACTCATTAATTGTAATTAAATTAAACATATGCGACAAGTAGAAAACCCAGGGTGCATTCGAGGAGGAACACTGGTATAGCTGTCCATGGCTGAGTTCTGGGATGTTCGGATATTTTGCAAGTGAGAAGAAAATGAAGGCCTGTAGATGTAATAAAAGCCAGGCTCAGTAAAGAGGGTAAGAAGTAAATAATTTCTCATTTGATAATTTTCTTTACTAATTTTCCATTGCATACTAGTATAACCAAAAATACATATAACATTTTGAAAATCAGGGTTTCCTGTTTTGCAGATTTGAGTCTATAGTCATGATATTCAAGATATTTTGTGTTCTTTAAATCAGACCTAAGTCACAAATAATTTTAAATCTGTGTTAATGTTTATAGCAGTGGTTAAACTATTTTTACATCAGAGGCTTTTGTAGTTGCAATCTCTGTATAATCCATCCTCAGGTCCTGAGTAAAATCAGTTTGGTTGTCAAAGATGAGTCCCTAATGGGCAATGGTCCACATCACAAAGCCATCATGTAATTGCCACTATTTGGCATATCTGGCAGTTCCTATTAGGAGAGGCCCAGGACTGAGCTTGCACACTGAAGCGTTACATCATCGCAGATTGGACACCAAGAAACAAGAATTGGGATGAAGAAAATATACTGGTTTGTACTTTTTTTTTCCCAGTTGAAATGCAGATACAGTTTTTTATTATTATTATTCAGGAGATTTGCAAGCTTTTGCCACTTTTCTGCATGTCAAAGATTTCTTTAAGTATTTGACTTTCAGTTTTTTTTTTATCATTTCCTTTTTTCAAGAACAATTTTTTTTTCTTTTTAATTAAAGTGCTAAAATTATTTCAAACTCATGAAACATTTGTCACATCTGGGGGCAAGAAATGCTTTCAATAGAATGTTTAGTCTACTTTAGCATGAAGAGATACAGCTGGCTGAGTATCAATGGGCTGAAGCCTGATTCATGAGGAGAGAGTGAGCTGTAGACACTGAAACTGCAGCTGTGATTTGAACAGTAAGTGGTTAACGTAGAAGACTGAAGACATTCAGAAAGAGTACATAGCTGACCTTGTATTATTTGTTCAGCTGAGATACGTGCTTATAAAAATTCAGTTAACATGCTCTCTGCAGCGTCCTAGCTGCAACTCTGTTGGGAGCACGTCTCTATTTAAAACATGTGTGTTGTTTAGCATCACTGTTTGTATCAAAATACCCGCTGTGAATAGTCAGGTGACAAATATTAAAGTGGGGAACCTTGTATAAGCAGGAGTGCTAGGCGCCTTTGAATGTGTATAGAGAATGTTAAACAGAGTTGGGGGAAGATATATCCCTCACCTATCACTGATGTTATGGCTTACTCATGAGAAACCTAACAACGTGTGTTATTAGTGAACACCACAGAGCTGCAGATGAGTGAGTTCTACACAAAAACTAATCCATAAACTTCTGCATCTAAGGCTTCTTTCATATTACTAATTTTACAGCCTGAGGACATATCTCACCTTCATCATTGACCCAGTCCTGTGGAGAGGTGTCTCATCAGCAATAAATTCATACAGCTTCCAAAAGTTCTGACTCAAAGAGGCGGTCCAACTAAAAGACTACCAGCACTGTAAAAAGTGTTTGAATCTCTCACTGTTATACAAAATGCAAGCTACTGTGCAAGCAATATGAGTACATGGGAAATGCAAACTCCCAAAGAAGAATGAATAGCAGAGGGAAACAGAAGATAAGTATCACGTTTGTTTCCTTCACCAGCTTTAAAAACTTAATCTTGAAAAAAAAGCCATTGCTGGGAGCTAAGCAAGCCAAAATGCTCATCCTGGCTTTGTCACAACTTTTTCCTGAGGTCATGGAATTAATAAACCCACCTACTACAGGGTTGCTCTTCCCTACTTCCAGGCACAACACAGAAGCACGTAGATAACACAAGAATGATGGCCACAAGAATAGGAATAATCCTTACGGTTGATGAAGCGTTGTCCATCTTTCATTTATCTCCTGTAACAGAGCTCAGCATTAACTATTTTTTCTTCATTTCTACATTCATTTTCTGCTTACTTCCTATTCATATCAAAATCCTTTCTGAGAACTAGCTCTTAAAATCTGGAATCCTCTCTTTTACTAATAGGTAAATGGAGGCTGCATGGGATCTCATACATGCCGATCTCATAAACAACCTGTGAAATTCTTTGTTCTGCCCTCTCTGTGATTGACTAATCATTCCCTTTCTCCGTCAGCGATCAGTGTCCTGTTGACTCAACTCTATCATCTGTCTTACACATTCTATTTGTGTGACTGAGTGATGATCAGAAATTGGCACACCTATTTTGCTTTCAAGGTGTACAGGCTCCTCTTTATAAAGTGCACTGTTGATATGGAGTACACGTCTACTTGCTTTGCTCACCATATTTTTTTTTCTCTGCTTTACTACGTCTTGAAGAAAAATTGCTTTCTAGGCCTTGACTTTTGTATACCCAGCTACCTCTACTCCTGCTACCAAAACCCAAGAGAGAATTCCCCCCTCTACTGGGCTTCTAATATTCACTAAATCTAAATCGGTGGGAGCCATGATCAGGAGTGTGGTAAGTGCAAATGCATATAGTGTGAGGCTTTGCCACGATGATTGGCCTTCTCTGGGAAACAGATAAATGTACAAAGTGCTCCCCACAGTTCAGCAGGTACTGTGCGTCTGTAGACCAATTGATCTGAGAGCTTTAAAGCATATTGTGATCTTGGGTGGACACAGCCTTGAAGCTGCCCATCCCTTTTCCCAAACCCCAAGATTTATCATTCTATACCATAACATTTATCACTGGCCCTTGACCACAGCTCCTTATCTTCCAAAGTGGCCACAGATCACTCAGTCACATTGGCTTTTATTACTAAAAATAACCTTTACCCATAAAAATATGTCATTCAGTTGGGACACATTACAAAATTTACATTTGTGTCCCATTGGTTCTGTTTTTATTGATGTTGTGAAGAATTCTATGATTCTATGAAAGAAAAAAAATACCCGACTGGTTTTAGCCTATCTGGTCATTCCAAGAAAACCCTTTCTTTACCTCTGCAAATACTAGACATCCCACAGCAAGTATCAAGCCATGTGTAATTACCCTGTGATGACAGTGATCACAGTTTCATCACAGTGGTCACAAGAAAATTACGGAGGCTCAATAAGTGCAGATGAAATACACCTTGCTGGCACCCTTGAGGGACTGCTTGTGAACAGAATCTAAAGTCAGAAAGGACTGAGGCAGGAGTGGTCACGACCTTCTCTTGTTGTTCCAGTTCAGTCAAATTCTCTGTCTCCTCCCAGACTGATTGTAGAGAGAAGGGAACAAAGCCACTGCTTTGCTTCATTACTTAATAATCTGCAAAATCTTCCATAAATGTGAAGAACAGGAAATCGTGGCTAGAGCTACTAAGGAAGAAAACAGGTCACACTGAGAAAAGCACTGAGATAAGCAATACTTTCTGACTCACAGGTTGTTGTTAGCTTACTTGGAGGATGACAGTTCTTTGGCTGTCTGGCTGTATGACTGCCATTGTTAAGATCTGTAAACTACTTGTGATTTGGTGAATTTGTGTGAATGCTCTACTTCTTCACAAAATGAAGTTTCATATAGATGCATCGGTGCCATTGCTGGGCTGCTCCTCCAGTGCAAGCATATCCTGTCCAAACAACCAGATGAGATGTTAGTGAAATCAAATTTGAATGGAGGCAGTGTAGGTGGTTTCTATGTCTGTAATAAGTCTGGAAAGCTATTTGTAACCAACAGCATTAATATTTCCTTTCCTGTGTCAAGAATTGATGGCATTGTGTTTGTGTGTGTGTGTAGGTGAGAGCAAGATAGTGGGCATCTCTATTTTACTGCTTCTCGTGTCAAGAACCACTGTGTTTCTAGGCAATTTCAGAAAAAAAACCCTAATGTTCTTTTCTACTTACTTATTTTACTGTTGAGTGACCCCAAATAAGAGATGAGCCTATGGAAAAGGAAATTATTTCTGAACATGCAAGGGTAATAT
The DNA here is from genome assembly GCA_013399715.1 of Alectura lathami. Lineage (NCBI taxonomy): Eukaryota > Metazoa > Chordata > Aves > Galliformes > Megapodiidae > Alectura > Alectura lathami. The sequence goes on along the minus strand of VXAV01010565.1, from coordinate 77,552 downwards.
TAGAAGCCATCTTCAGCAGTTCTGATAATGACATTGCAACAGCTGTTCATATTGTCCTATAATGATGACAAATGGGGTCTTAAAAAGCTTCACACTCTCAAAGAACTTGAAACAGGAAATTCTGTATCACGAAAGCTATGCACAGGATAAAATGTGCCTTGGTGAGATGGCCAGTACTTGATGAGTGCTGATCAACCTCACCTGTAAGCACAGGTGAGTCCCCTCACTAACATACTGCTAAACTTCAGAAGTTTTACAAAGAATCATTTCTTCAAACCAAAATAGAATAAAACTTATAAAGTTAGTTAAACACATTGCCTGTGCTCACACCTGTGCCAGAACACACTGTGAGGATGGGTATGGACAGGGAGGTGTGGGCATGGCAGTGCTGGGACCCCAGGGGCACCATCAGACCTGGGTTGTCCCAGCCACCCAGGGCCTCCCCTCATCCTGCCCAGCCCTGCAGTTTTGTCAGGGCTTATCTCAGCCTTGCCAATGTCCAGCTAGGAGCCAGCCCTGGCTTGCCTTCCTACCTCAGCCCTCACTGAGCGTTCTTAAACAACCAGTCTGAGCCCCTGCACTGACATACAGCGCATCAGTAAGGCCTCAAATCACCTCAGGTTTGGAGGAGGGAAGAAAGAGCACCCAAAAGCATCAGCTGAGCTTGCTTCATCTGCTGATTTTAAGACAGGTTGCACAAGTACAGTGACAAATCCTCCCACAAACCATTGCAGAAAACCTTAAATATTCTCATCACTGAAGGACTATTGTCGTGTCTGCAGCTGTTGCTGTGAAGTGCTAATTGGCCCTGTGACCTCAGCCCAGGAGGCTACAAGTAGGAGCCCAGGCAGGAGGGTGGGCTGAGATACAGGCTTGCTTGCAGGTGTGGAGAGCTGGATGGCCCCGAGGTTGCTGAAAACTGTGGGAGGAAAAGCTGTAGGGGAAGAGGCACTGCTAGAATGTGGCTGGTAAGTCTTAGGAAGCTGGTTTTTATCCTGGGAAAAGGGCTGATGTGTACTGTGTGCAACTGCCTCACCTCACAGGATGGAGGGGGCTGTTGCTTCTAATGTGTGGATTCTGCCTTGCTGTTTTCCAAAAACAAGGCGTGGCTGCTGTGCCCTTATGTGAAGAAACTAACGGGCTTGCTCCTAGCTTTTCCTGTTTGCTCTCTGCCATTCATCTCTGCACGAGGCCATCGTGACTGAAGTGAGCAGCAGTCTCTTGCTTCCTCTGTCCTGCAGACAGTGCTCTATCTGTGTAACATATGAGCTTTCTATAGTGGCCATAATGACCCTAGGATGGAAAAAGAAATGCTTCAAGGAGCTGTACTGACAAAAGAGGATGGATAAAAAGCGTTTTGTGCCTTTCCACAGCAGACTACACAAGGACACTTGAAAATTGAAGTGGCATGCAGTACTTGCTGGGCTGCCTGATGAGAGCAGTTGAGGTGCAGGTAAGAGAACTGGTGGGTGCTCTCCTGTGCTTCGGTTAATGTAATTGTACTCCTGTGGGCCGAGGAGAATGTAACTCCATGAAGAAAAACAATAACCAATGATGCAGCTGCTGAGGGAAAATATTTAAGAACACAGAGAATGTAATGGAAATGTAGGGAGTGACACTATCCCCAAACTTCTAGCTTCAGTATCATTCTCGTTCTTTGGTTTCTTCATTTTGCTTTCTTGGCTGGTTTAAGAGAAGTAAAGGGAGGGATATTCAGAAGCAATTGTGTGTGATTAAAGTAAGCCATTTCACCTGTTGCTATAGTTCTTGTTTGCTGTAAAGTCAGGAGAGAAATATTTAAAAAAATCTGATCATCTTAAGGGTTGATACTGTGGTGTGGATTAAGGGTTAAGATATTAAACAGAGATATTAACTGTTTTACATCTGGTTTTACAAATGAACAGGGTGGAGATTTACTTAAACTGCATCAGATGTTTATGGGTAACAGATGAAGAATTAGTAAGTGTGCAGATTAACACGAGTAATGATTAAGAAAAGCTTATGGACTCTAAACCCTATTAAGGTCTGTGGCAAACGAGTGATACAAGAAGGATATGCGCAAATGTGGTTTGAGGGGACATGTAAACTTGCAGAGCAAGGACTGCTTAGCTGGATTTTGGGTCGCGAACATCATTAAAAAGATACAATTAACTCTGGCAGCCTTAAGCTCTGCAGATACCCTTCATCTATTGTGTTCTCTTTCTTTGAGCTATTAGATTTGAATTTGGCTGTTGCGTGTCTGCTTCTGGTTACACAGTACCGAGAAGTCCTCTGTGCCTCACGGAGTATTACCTGGTTGCATATGACTGCATAACATTAGACTTGAAAGAGAAGCTTGAGTCATCTGGTTCCTAACTATCAAATAGGCTATGTCCTGGCACTCTGTTCTTACATCAGCTGCATTAAAAAGGACTTACAATGCAGACATAATGTATTTTTGAAGAAATCAGTGTTGTCAGAGCAAAATATGAAGTATGGCAGATGTTTTGCACAAGTAACAGAAATTAAGTATGTCTGTATTTGACAACGGCTTTTACCTCTTGAGCTAGAAGTGTCCTAGCATTTGGAAATGCTTGCAGCTAGTACTTGGTAACAGTCAT